>JANTCA010087456.1:0-35115 GCA_024741275.1 Chironex yamaguchii | reverse complement strand
GAAAACCGTGGATTACTGCAGAGGTCCTAAGTAAATGTGATGAAAGACGTGAAGCAAGAAAAGAGAGATTCAGAAATTAGGAATGCCTTGAAAGATATAGAAAAATTAATAAAGAAACCAAAAAAGAGAGAACCAAGGCAAAGAAAACTTGGATCCAGGAACAAGACACTGAGATCGAGGAAAGCCTAAGTCGAAATGATAGTAAAAAAGCCTTTAGCCTTGTAAGAGTACTATCCAAACCCCTGCAACCAAAAGTGAAAAGCATAAATGATGAGGATGGGAAAACCCTGACCAACACTGTTGATGTAGCGGAAAAACGGAGAAATTATTACGAAAAGCTATACAACTATGAAGCAGAGGTTGACGACTCAGTTCTTGAGGAAGCTACTGACCAAAGGGAAGAAGATGAACGATCAATCATAAAGTCAGAAATTCAAGAAGTCATCAAATCCTTGAAAATCGGCAAAACACCCGACCTGGATAACATCGCTGGAGAGCTAATAAAGGCTGGAGGAGATGACATGGTTGAATTGTTACTGAAAATTTGATTGCCTAAATACTAAGAAATGGCATACACAATGGACAGAATCAATCATGATCACAATCCACAAAAAAAGGTAATGCAAGAACCTGTGAGAACTATCGTACAATCAGTCTCATTAGCCACGCTAGCAAGATATTGCTATGTGTCATCCAGAGAAGAATTACTCCACGCATTGAAGAAGTCCTCAGTGAGAGCAAGGCTGGCTTTAGGAAGGGCCGAAGCACTGTTGAACAGATTGGTAATCTGATGATCTTAACGGAACAGAATAGAAATCATCAAAAATACACTTATCATAATTTCATTGACTTCATAAAAGGATTTGACTGAGTCTGGCAGGAAGCCCTGTGGCACACTATGGCTAAACACAAGACCGGCTGCCACATTACCGGGATCATCAAATATCTTTATGAGAATGCCAAAAGTACAGTCCTGGTGAACAACGACTACAGTAGCTGGTTCACTTCCAACATTGGGGTTCGCCAAGGATGCATTCTTTCACGAACCTTATTTAACCTCATTCTGGAGAGAATTATGACAGATGCACTGGATAACTGCAATGAAGGTATTCAACATGGTGGAGGAACTATTAAAAAAAAATAGATAGAGATAATAATAAGCACCGAAGATGGTCTCAGAGAGCTGACCAACAGAATCAATGTTACATCAAATAGATATGGAATGGAGATCAGCAGTGAAAAGAGCAAGGTAATGATAACTGGCCCAACATCAATTAGTCTCCAAAGCCCAATTACAATAAACAATGAAGAATTTGAGCAGATAGAAGAAATTAAGTACCTCGGATCACTCATTACTAACGATGCCTCATCAAATAAAGAAATTAAGGTCCGGATTGGGATAGCCACAAGTTCTCTGTCAAGACTCGATAGAATCTGAAAGGACACAACCATATCAGTCAACACTAAAATCAGACTGATGCGAGCGATAGTTATGGCAACAGCTTTATATGGCCGTGAAACATGGACCCTTACGAAGAAAGCAGAGAAGAAGATTCAAGCATTTGATTTAAAGTGCTTACGAAGAATACTGTGAATCTCATGGAAGGAGAGAAAAACCAATGAATTTGTCATGGCAGAAATTGAGAGACAACATGGTCCACTCGACAGCCTCGTGAACATAGTGAAGACCAGGAAACTCACCTGGTTTGGCCATGTCTCTAGGATGGAGGGAAGTCTGAGCAATGACATTATGTTTGGAATGACAGAGGGAAGTAGAGGACAAGGAAGGCCAAGGATGACACGGCATGATAATGTCAAGGAATGGTGCGGCAGAACCATCACCAAATGCAGAAGGAGGGCCGATAACCGGGGCAGGTGGCATAAGGTTGTCGACAGTGGGTGCACCAACGGCCCCGGCCCCGGCTACGGTTATGATTATGATTATGACAGAAAGTCTAGTCTCAGAGATGAACCGGTGCTTTAAACTACAATCAAAAATCATGTTTGTCTGTTGGTCGGTCTGTCTTAATGACTGTCTGTTTGTCTGTGACTATTGTAACTCAATTTCCTACGTGGTTGCCAGTGGTGCGCGTCCAATGAGGCAAGTGGGGCAGTGCCCCATCAGTGATTTGGAGCAAAAAATTTTTTATTTAAGAAATCATCCATGTTTGATACTAAAAAAGTTTGTTCAATTCACACTCGAATTGCTTCCATTCTTACGGCTAATTTAGAGGAAATCATAAAATCTGCCCATCATTTCCCATGGTGTCTCTTGAATTGAGAGTTCACAATTTTATTTCTTAGGTGGTCATGCCCCGAATGACATAAGTTGTAGCCAATCATTTGATCCATTTGAATTGTTCATTCAATGTGGTGCTACTTAGTGATTGGGTTACAGCAACTAATTGCATCATCATGTGGGGCACTTGCCAATGTGCACCACTAAATTCAATGCAACTTTAAAGAGTGAAATCTTATTACAATGCCCATTGTATAGGGAAGCCATTTGATTGGCTGAAACTCCTTTGTCATGAGAAATGCGGGGCAAGTTTGAAAGTCCATGAAACATCACGGAAACAAGACTGGATAGGCTGTCTATTGTCTGTAGAATATTAGGTTTATTTCCGGTTGATGTTTACAGAATGTCATATCTTGACCATTCATACTTCTGACTTGACTCGCAAAAAAGCAGATTTGCATTATGAACTAGAAGCACTCCTCCTAAAGTGCAAGCCTCCCTTAAGATAATGAGAAAAGTTATCAATGAGTTGTTGACAGAGGACAAAGCGAAAAAGCATTCTAATTCAGTATTAAGTAGCTATATATACATTGGAAAATGATCACTTAGAAAGCAAGACCCACAAGGAAAATTCAACAATGGCACTGCATGATTCCTGAAGATTATATTTGTCTCTGTCAAATTCACACATTCACACATATGTTTGCATTTTACACAACTGGCAAAAGTTACATCAAATATTCTTGTGTTCAAGCTCAAAATGTGTTGGGAATATTAACAGTGGCATTAGCAACAACGGGCTGAAAAACCGTTAGAGGTATGAATGCTCTACATTTATGATATATGATACATTTACTAAATGCCTAGGCTTCTGAGCAACACAGACCTAAAAGTTACATTTCTGTTCTCATGTATCATCTCTAATACGAAATAGAGGCGTGGCCCCTGTAAATATACTGGATCACACCCAAATCTGAAATCCCCCCCCCCCCAACGAATAACCCCACCAGCTGCCACTGATGGTTATATTGGAAACAGATTTCAGCGTGGATATCTGTTCCCTCCTTCATTAACTAGTCTCTTATTTTACTCATAGGACAATAGTTAATACTGAAACTAATTATTCTTAGAGGATTGAGTTATCTACTGTACTGAGCTAGCATTCGAAGATTACGTCCGCAGACGAACACAAAAAGTCATATCCGAACCACCTTACTATTGTAAATCGATACTCAGTGGATTGATTCTACGTTAATAACCCAAGTCCCTGGATAAACAGTTGCGGAGGAAACGATGCCAGTTGGCCAGGAGCAAATAAGAGCCTAAGAGGAGTTGGGAGCAAATAAGTGTAGGGACTTACAAATATACATAGGACGGTGCATGTAGGAGTAATTGAGAATGTTCGCAAGCGTTTCATGTCCGCCTGGACGACAGGCAAAAGCAACCATGCAGATGTAAAGTGGGGTATCAGCTTAACTCAGCAGAGGATTGTTTACGTTCAGTAATGAGAGTGAAACTGAAAGATAAGAACGTTTCTCTCGTTGATTTTGGTTAAGGTTAAATGTAGTATTAATTGATAATTCCAAATTAAAAGGAAATGGAGTTTTCCTTGAATGAGAAAAGTCAAGGAATTTTTACTTCAATATCTTGCTGTATGGTCTAAAAATGACAATAAATGCCGCCTTACGACTTTCTTTATCATCCTGTCTTAAAATAGAGTATACCTGGATCTTTGGTACAATGGTTCCATCAAATGTGACATCTCAACTAGCATTGTAGTAACCTAAAATATAACTGGAGGTGTTATGTTGCATAAGTTTTAATCCCTTTGCAAATCAATCGCCAACATTTCATTGTACTAGTTATGGGTGTAACACAACAACTGAAGTATAATCAACATTTGTTGATGTTGACAAGTTGACATGTAAGTTGTCAAAATAACCCTTGAGGTAAGGACTCTGAATTTCCATTTTAATCCCAGGAATAAATATCAGCATTTCTTCTAAATCATTTAATGCTATCGCCAAGGATTATAGAGTCTATGTTCCCTTTATAGCTTTATAGAAGGCCAATTCAGCCGCATAAACAAGATTATACAGAATATTGTGTTAGAATCAAAGAGACTTAAATCGAACCCTGTAAATAGACAAATGGAAGCAAGGCAGATGCTAGAAATGCTAGATTATTTGGAGTTTATTGATGGGAGTATGAGAAAACGTTTTAAATAATTGACATGGTAAAACTGTATTATCTGGGTCAAGGAAAAATAAAATTAGTTCCAGGAGGCAACAAGTACTGTAGGTCTCGTAAAAGATGTGTATGTTAGTATCATAAATCAAATTTAAAGCGTGAACAAGAGATAAGAAAGGCATCACTAGCAGAGTAGCAGGTTGCCTTGCCAAGCTCAAGAGAACCAAGCAACATTCTCACAAGATATGTTTGGCCATACAATAACAAGCTTGGCAAACATTATATTAGAAAAATTATTTGCAGCGAAAGTAAAGCAATGAAAATATTTAAAACCTGATTGGAACGCTTTCAATAAACTCTGTAGAACATGCTGATAATATAATCAAAGGAAGGTATATCACGGAAGGGTACTAATGTTCAACCAAAATTTAAAACAACGATTTTAATCCAAACCGTTGTATCTCGTCTGTCAGTACCCCCGTTTTACCGTCCTTTAGCCAATCACAACACAATATTTTATTTCTTTTGTCATATTGATCAAACCTCATTTATCTCCTTTGCCCTTTGCGCGAAGAAGGATGAGAGGGGACATAAAATAAAGGTGGGGCTTAGGAGAACACTACCACACATACCACAATAGTACACTCCATTACGAAAAACGACAGTATTTCTATTCAGGGTAAAGGCTTACTTGTCACTTAGGGGTGGTGCCTGGTAGTGACTAAAGAGGGCTTTAGACCCACAGTCATGGAAAAAAACCAAAACATGTTGGGAGACATTGAATGCAATGTAAAATGAATGATTGATATTTATAATATCATGAATTGTAAACATTCTGGGCTAACAAAAAGTTTGCGATTCGTTCATGAACTTTAATTATCCTCGGCTTCCACTGAGTCCACAAAGACTAGATTTTGAAAACAATGTAAAATTCTCATTGTTCATTTACTATCTTATTTCTTGCTTATAGATCTATAGCGTTGATACTGTAGATACAGCGTAGTTTAATAATCTGCCTAAGTAATGTTTGCTTTTAAATCCAGTGTCAATATAGAGTAGTCTATATAATATAACAGGAAATTTACCTTTTGTGTATATTAGCACTCTTAGAAAAGGTTTCAGATAAGAAACAAAATAAAATAATAATACAAAAATTATTTAAAGGCACTTCTATACTCACTATTCTTTACTAAGTTTTAAAATCTTTCTCAAGTTGGAGGCAGGCTTCTTTACTTATGAAACCATGCTGAGAATGACAAAAGGAGCAGTAATCGAACAGCAGAAGGAAAGTCAAATGTTTCATTATTTTTCTCAATGGGACAAAGGATGCGACAAAGAGCAAGTCTTTGTTGATATAAAAATATCCATCGATAATTCATCGGTATTGCCAGCGTACACGAATTATACACGGATGTCTAGCAGATACTAACACTGAAAGCCGTAGAAAGGTAACACCAAGATTGTTTTGTGTCAAGTTACTATGGTGACAGGTATACGTGTTCCACAGGTATTGTGTTAAAATAATGGTAACATGGTATACTGCGTTTATTCTGGAGTTTATTCTAGAGAATTTAATTTTCAGTAATACAGACAAGAAGCAGGTCTAGGAGTGGAATTCAGTATGGAAGAAGGTAAAGTTTTTTAATGGATTTGCTCGAAGTGGCGATAAGGAGGAGTTGAGCTTTCAGTGCGTATTTTGGTATCTTGCTAGAATACAACAATAACAGAATTGTGTCCAACGCCGACGGTATTCGTAGATTCTGCATGTTATTTCCAAAATGTTTAATAATGATACCAATTCCACATCATGGCACGAAATCACAACGTTCAGTTGTTTGAGATGCATCGTATAGTAATGAAGACATGCAGATTACAGTTTATCTGTGTAATATGGAAAAGAGGAAATTCATATGAAAGCATCTCTTTAAAATCCTTTGCGAACTCATGTGAATAATTAGAACTGAAATAAGTGTGTTGACATTTACAATTAAATCAAAGTTGGAAACTGAACTGACTTTATCATTGCCCTCGCCATATAAAAAATGATACACCCAAGTCGTAAGACTACCCGAAACTAAATAACAGTCATTTAAAAGTACAGTATTTGAAATATAATTAATGAAATAATTTTGTCATCATTTCTTTACATAGATGCGTTTTCCCTTAGCCTCACAATTTTTGTAAAATTCCAGGAGGACCAGCAAAAATTCATTTTATATTTTATTTTCGTATCAAAATTAAATACTTTAAACATTTAGAGTTAGCCCAGTCCTCTGGTCATTAAACTCACGCACCACCATTGTCATTGCAGTGTCTCTGTTGAATATAGCCGTACAATTAAAAATTCAAGAAATAAACCCGTTTGCAATGGCTTAGTAAAAGGTTGCTACAGGCAAAGAAATGGAATCTTGCACTTTTAGGAGAAATTCCACATTAATTTCCAAACCAAATGTATGTTATGCCAGATCGGTATTGCTTACTTGGAACTACTACTGGTAGCCAGCCATCACCTGTCACCTGGTAGTCGCACACCCATCAAGGGCATGAGCGGTCAGCGAGTGACACTTCTTCCTGTCCTTGGCTTGATTTGTAGATGCCACCGCACCCATCTTCATCCATGCCGTGATGTTGCTCAACCATGTCGTTCGTGGTCTTCCTCTACACCTCTTCCCCTCAACCTTTCCCTCCAGTAAGCTTTTCTGCAACTCTCCTTTCCTGATAAGATGCCCAAAATAACTGTATTTATGCTTCTTAATGTTGACTAACAACTTTCTACTGGTCTTTGCCAGTCATAGACTGTTGAAAAACAATAGTTTCAACAAATCCGAGTGAATTGCGCTTGCGCTTTTCAAATTACATGAAGGTAAAGCTATCGTTGTTTTAAAATAAAACTATAGTATAGTTTGACTACGAGGTATCTTTTTAATTATGTGAACTAACAGTGCTACCTACGTATGGCGATTAATGTTCTACAATTACATCTGTTGAGAGTGGGGTAAGTCGGGGTAGTTACCAGGGGGGCCGGGCCCCCAAAGAGCCAGCAGAAAATAGGGCATCAAGTTAGATTTGACTTTTTACTCATTTGTTAAGCTGAAAACTATCAGTTCTTTAAATTTGGCTGCAAACCTGAATGAAATAGAGAGACAAAGAAGTAGACTTCTGTTTGTTGAATAATTTTATGGCATATTACAGTGCAAGTTTAGCTGTTTTATGGACTTATACCATTAAGCATTAGAAAAAGTTTATAGAGAAATTGGATAGTGAGTTTATGATGAGCAAACCTGATAGTCGTCACTCCTCGTGATTGAGAGACGAGATGTGTCAATTACACCAATCCTTTCTTCTTAGGATCTTCCAAATTTGACTATGTTGCAGAGAAAAACAAATGAGAAATGTTTGCAAGCACCCATCCAGCTTTTGAAACTTGAAAGATTAAGCTAAAAATATAGTGGAATGTACATTATTGAAAAATTTTCAGCTTTTGTAAGCAAAGTCAGGAGTAAGCTTCAATTGTAAATTTTTTCTCGTCTAGTTCTAACAAACAGTAATCAGACTGCAATTCAGTTGAGATTTAATACCATCTCAGTCTCACTCAATTCACTTCAAGTCTAAGTGCTTCAAACTAAGAAGAAAAAAAATCATTGAAAAGACAATTAAATGTAGCTACTATATTATACTTGCAGTATAAGATAGCAAAAGACACTAAGAATACTGTACTACAAGACAGCGACCAAGCGTGAATGTGAATTTGACTGTATCTTTACTGAGGTCATGTTGAAACCCGAAATTAAAATCAACAGTGCGTTTCTTACCGGAAAATAAAGCGCCATAGTGTTGAGTTTATGAATCTCGGTCACGTTCTTCTTGAGCTGCTTGCCTGTCTCATACTTTGGTGGCTATAGAGCATTCAACCTTCCAACTGACCCTATCTTCCGCCAGTCAGAACAGACAACGTCATGCACTCTTGGACCTAGGCCTGATATGCAAATTATTGCTTTCCCCTGAGTCTCACTCTGCGAATTCTCCTTAAACATTTAGCCTTTTATAACCTTCTTCTCTGCAGTAACAAATTCAAAACATTGAAGTTGTCTTGTTTGCTTAGTGTATGACAGTAATCTTTGTAAAAATAGGGAAATGTCGATTTCCTCTGAATATCAAGAGATGATGAAGTTTTAGAAGCGGAACAAAAGGTAAACTTAAGGAATGATAAAGACCACTAACAAGAGCCTAACAAGTAATGAAAAGACATTACGAGATGTTTAATGCACGGGCGCGTTGGTTTTTGTAGAAAAGAAATGCGAGATGGTCCAGTCGACCTAGTTACCCTGAGTGTTATACTGTAGAGTTACACTCTTGACAGATGCGTCGAATACGGCTTCAACTGTTATGATGGAGACTTGGTAGTAAGAACGAACGACTTGACAAAGATGACGAGTTCTAATCCCATTGCTAAAAGGGACCTCCTTACTCGACTTGAAGAACATAAAACACGCTGCTAGTACAATCATGAAGCTTGAGGATGACACAATTAATAGCTGCATAATAGAATATTTAATCTCATTGCCATCGTCAAAGCCTCAGGCAGTTTCTTAATAAATTTAGTCGTAGAATTTCTAAATGTGCGCAAAGTGTCCAAAAGCAATTAAGTTTCAATAGCATTTGATGCCATTGAGAGTTTAAAATTTTTCCATAGATTCTAGAAAACAGAAATGCATTAAAAGCAAAAAAACATCAAAATTACTTCATTTGTAAATGCGTTCATAACAAGAAGTCAGCCTATATCATAGCAGTTGTTAATACAAGAATCACAAATTAGCAGAAGAGAGAAGACAAGGGTGCGCTCATAAGAGATAAAAAATAACAAATGCCAACACTCTCTTAGAACAAAGCTCTTTGAGGAAAGAAAGAAAAAAAAATTAAAAGGAGCAGAAAGCAAGAAAAAGGAGTAAAAATGAAGAAAAATAATATAAACAATAGAGTTACAAAGTCAATCAAATACTTGAATGCACGTACTGAAAGATTACATTTAAGAGAACTCAGGTACGCGCTAGTCTACATTTATCGAAATGACGTCAGCTACCTAACAACTGTACACTTTGATTACAAGATAGAAATATGTATTTAGCAAATACATTTGCTATCTATTGTGAGGCATGGAGATCTGACATAAATTGCATGAGGCTCAAAAGCTTAGCATTGATTAGTATGAGTAGTATGACCTTGCAGTTCAAAACCTCCTCCTTTCGTTATTGCCTGCCCCTAGGGTAGACCTAAGCCATAATCCTCATATCTATGGTGATTTCTAAAGTCGTAAGCTCTAAACACTAGAAAAGTCTAACTTTGAAATGATATTTAGAGAGTGAAAAGGCAGCTAATGTTTTCTCATACTGTTGGAGGTCAAATTTATTACAATCAATTTAAAATTTTTATCGGAATCTGTCCCTTGGATGTCACAACATTATCACACATTTTAGAAGAGATTGTGTTCCAGGTCAAAGGAAAGACACCTGCAACTTAAGTAATAGAAATTCTGGGGGTGTACTTTGATCCATAAGTGACGGAAGAGCCTGCTCCTTAGCTCTTCAGCATAACTTAAAATATTAAATTAATCGACAACAAAATTTCCTTCAAATTAAGTCATGGCAATTCCCAGCATAGCCTTTCAAAGTGTTACTCAAAAAAATTAGTGAACACGGATTTTTTTTAATTTTCCAAACAATTCGTATAATCTGTCTCTAATATTAATGGTAGCATCCACCAACGAAATTAACCAAATACAGATCTCAAAAAGATATTGGATCTTTCTATCAACCTTGTTAGGTAGCTGACATAAAAATGGATATATGTAAGCAAGAAATGGGCAAACTCAGATTCTTTCTAACAGTTATAAGATGGCAATTCTATATTGATAATGCTCTATAATTTTATATTGAAATAGAGTTGTTGTGAAAGCCAAAAAAATCCAATTAATGTAAACTATTCTTTTAGTTCAGAACAACTAATAAGAAACTCTAATATAAGGTGGACAGGGTCTCTACCCAGAAGCTTTGAAATCACTATACTCAACAATCAATCTTTGACTTGATCTATCTGATTTGATAGTTGTGAAATTTATAGCAATATTTATACAGAAAAAAATGAATGGAAAAGCTACAAGTACGTGATAAAGGGAAGGTATTTTGATATCAGACTCTTAAGAAAGATTTATATGTCGCCTTATGACGTCACAATATCCAACATTTTTACAATTAGGCAAGATTATTTTTGCTTTTAATTTAGAGTGAACATGCAGGAATGTTTAGTTCACAACAACCGTCATTAAAGTCTGGATCAAACGTCGCATTTTACATGCGTCAAATGGAATAGCATCATATTCAGCTTCTATGCGACTTTAAATGAAACGTCGCATTTAATATGTCGAATAAAATAAAATCTTTTAACAGGCCGCACAGGAAAAAGGCTTTATCGAGACTTGGGAGTAACCGCAGACACTCCAAAATACACGAGTAGTCAGGGTAACCGACTTTAAAGCGCATACGATAAGCAATAGTACGCACGCTCAGACACGAGATCGACTTGCAATTCATTTATGCATTTTTTTCCACGCATGTAAAAACGACGTTTGATCTGAGTCGCATTAATGTCACAAAATGCGACTGGGTATGTCTAATAAAATAACTTTATTCCACTATAATTCATGGCATGCAGATAATTTAACTTCGCATTCTGCATACATTTAATTCGCTAATTGTACTCGACGTAAAATGTCACGTATGGAGCCAAGCTTAACTTTTTCCTTGATTGGAACATCGAGAATATACACTTGTTCATGAAGCCAGCACGACTAAAAATTAGGTTAATGGTGAGGCAGCATATGTTTTACTTTCTGAAACAAATATAAACAGTTTTCAACTATCCATTCATCTTTACATGCATCATTTTGTGTGTCCAAGTCCTTGATTTAAAAGGACGAGTAAACTCTTACAAAATAAGAAGCCAGTCGGGTTTTCAGAACCTCATTTTTTTGATTCTTCAACGACCATGATGCGAAGGACGTGCTTTCAGTAACACCACAGTGGATCATCAGGTCTCCCACTACAGTATATGCCAACAAAGTTACTCTTTGTTTAGCAATGAATGAAAATCTTCAGCCGGCTAACTGTGTCAGCTTGCTCTCCTTACCTCATACCCGTTCATGCTGAATAAGAATGTATCAATTGCTGGGTCACACCAGAACATGACAATTGCGTAACAAACATTGTGGTTGTAACAATTACAACTGATAAAACGCATCAACACAACTTACAGCAAATACTCAGTGATGAATGTCTTCACATGCAAGGTTGATGGATAGGCTCTTAAAATATCTAGCTATAAATTCGTACTCATGATATAAGCGTTTGGTATATAGGAATCAAAATTACGCAAAAAGCTAAAAAGTAAACTCTGTAATGCTGTCAAGATCAAATTCCGAGTATCAACAGTAACTTAATAGTTCCTATGTAATCCAAACTAAGAATTCTACTTGTATGATATTTAAATGTTTGCTTTTTAGGCTACAAATAATCACTTCTTCGATGTGTTTACTTATAGTTTGGCCAAAGTCTGCCTTTTTTATCAAAATTAATTGACTTCAAAGGCTCGCATCTGAATATGATATTGAAATTTACTGAGAGTTTGTTATATAGGCAAGCTTTTGACATTTTAAGTTTTTGCAATAAGGTCACTGCTACTATGGCTTCTGTAGTTTTCTTTGTAAAGTGTATCATACTTTACCATCATGAGCAAAAAATGTCTGATAATCCTGATTTTCCTACCCGAACAGGTCAAGTAAGTAACAAGATTTTCGAAAATTTCTTTTTTCAAAATAATTAGAAAATCGCTTGCACTGTGTCCCTGGGAAGTCATTTGAGCTAAGAGTGGATTAAAGAAAGAAGTGGACAGTTAATCCTTTCCAGCTCAAAAGCCTTAAGGAACGTCTTAGCTTATTTTGACTTTTAAGCTTTAGGTATACACAAGGGCACAGATGTCGCTTGTAATAGGTGTCAATTTATCATTGTTGTTTTTAAATTTGTCCGTAATTGGAAGTAATAAGTCTCAAAAGTAGAACAAATATAATTTACTAGAGTTCAACGCAGTAGAGGCACTGAAAATCTTTACTTCCTTAATTGATTTTCTAAGTCAAGTTTCTTCCTTGCAGTTTTCACCTTACAACATCGTTGTCCTCAGTTCCTTCATATTTTCTTAGCCATACTAGAATCTATCGACTCCTTACGCTTTAGATTTTCTCCTTAGTTTGTATCTGTGCCATTGAGATTTGATTCTTCCCATGTCTGAAGTTAAAGAAATTATAGAAATTTAATCAGTAACGCCTCAAAATAGAAAATGCCTTATTTTAAGGTGGCGGGAAAATGACAAGCACCCCTTACACCAAATATCTGAGGTGTTATAGCTTCAGATTTCAATATGCTTTCTACGTCTTTGCCTCTCAATTGTGCATGAATGTAGTTTACTCTTTTCTTTTGATACTCCATTCAACAATTTCTTTCAGAGCACGACAGATAAAATGAAGTTTTGAAAATTTAATCGTACAAACATCAATTTGGACATATTTGGACAGCCATAAACAAAAGGTATGATAAAGAGTGACAATAGAAATATGTAAAATGATAAATCTAGGGCATTTAGAAGTCTTAACTGAAGGAATTCGGAAAAAGCTAGTTGATTAATGTCATATGACGGGGTGGAGGACCCAAAGTCTAACTTTGAAACAAGGAAATCCTGACCAAATTATTAATGCACTCCTTAATTAGAGAAAAGAGAAGGTTAAGAATATATTTTAGCCGTGTTAAACTTTTACTGGTGGTAACTAAGAACTCTTGTTATAATGACCACTTAGAAAATGTTTAATGTGATCAATGTCGACAACATCCCATGCAGTGAGTGATATTGGAAGAAGATGTTTACATTACATTAAAGGTAAACTAATGCTTTATCATTATACTGAATTATTTTTCCTTGCAATAAAAATATGTAAATAGGATACAAAGTACCCTAGGTTTTTCGGATAGTACTAAAAAACTCCAACATTCCTGTCTGTATGTGTACAAAATGTTGTCCTCGAACAGGCTCAGGGGTGTTAGGGTAAAAAGGATTGAAATAGTTGCTAATCTGCTTTGAAGGATTAGGTTAACATTTGTGCCCGTAGTGTTCAAATAATACATAATCTGCCTTAAGGATCATAAAGAGTTTGTCTCATCAATTTATTGGTTTCATAAAAAAGAGGAGATCAATTGGTCTAAGGAATTCAATCGACAAGGTAGTCAGCTACAAATGATTCAGTTGCTAACAACACTCTGGAAAGACACATTCTTACGCTAAAAGACCTATGATTTAACGTAATTTGCAAACTGAAGTAAAAGAAGGAAAGGGTCATCAACAAACACGCTTAGAGCGTAATATAAAGGAAATACTTGTCTCGGTTTACATCGGAGGTGCCTTTTGGTATAATTGAATTTATTTTGTCCATGTTAACGAACTAACCTGAAGTGAAACTGAACCATCAAAATGTAGGTTGTTCTTGTCATAATATCGCGTAAGTTACAAATAGATTTATCAAAATTAAGATAGAACAATCCAAAAAGCTCTTATTATTGCACGCCATACTGTAATGTTTCATAACCTTTTATTGACATTGTATAAATATAGTGGCCTTCAGCCCAGCCGGTGAATTACGACCAAGCTGCCATCTTGTACATCTAATGACGTAGAAACACAATAAGCTACATTCAACCGGAGTGCCTTTGTCTTAGATCAGTTAAAGATTCAAACTTTTATGTTTCTTACTTATTATATGAAATAGACGTTTAAGTGAGAGTGCTGAACCTGACGAAAACTTAAGGAATAAATTGTATTTCTTTTTTTGCCACTTTTCCGAACGACACAAATTAAGACTTCGTCAAAAATCAGACACTCTGAGCATGCGCAATAATCATCTTCATGTTTACTTGTTAGACTGGTCAATTTTAAACAACTTATAAATCAAGCTACCTGGTTTACCTGAACTATATCTTGTGGATGTGGAAGCGAGCATGCAAAATACCTCCGTAAATGATCACTGTTTGCTCTCCTGTCGCCAAAAATTAGAGGAAGCATGGACAGGAACCACAAATAAGGACTATACCAATAAAAACTTTTAATAAAACTGTTTCACTTACTGATGTTTGTAGACTTCGTTAGAAAGAATACTTAAGTCAGAATGGTGGCACTGTGATCCTTAATGGTTGTTTACTCTTTTCTTAACTGATGGATCATTGATAAACATGATTTCATTAAATTGCTGTGTATTTTTGAGAATTATTGACTCTGGATAAAAGTTATATAAAGTAGCCTCTAAGAAATAAACATAAGCTGATAAGGATGGCGATAGAAGGCATATCTCCTCTTTTTATCACTTGCTACAGCAAAGTGTGTGATAATTCCAAAAAAGATTTTAAAAGGCGTATATCTAAGGAAAAATCAATCCAGTCTAAAAGTTAAATAAAAGAATCCATTTTTTTTTAATAAACTATTTGTTAAACTAGACGTTTAAATCCAGGAACACAGAAGTGAGTAAACCTAATTTCAAGGTAACAGATAAGCAGGATATTGGTACGAACGCATTTTTTGTCTCTGTTACCAAGGATCTCACTAGTAAAACAGACACGTTTGCAAACCCAGCACTCTCAGGACACTAGAATATTAATTCTAGGAAAGAGCACTTTGTTTTAAGTCTATCCAGGTACCAGATATTTAAAAAACAGTTAGCAAATTAAAATTTACGACAGCTTTCTTAGTGATTGTTTTGTCGGTGAACTTTTAAATGGTGGTTCTGCTTTTTCACTAGGACTGTCTCGATGTTCTGTACAACACCTCACTTGGAACATATCGTTTTCCAAACGACCTCAAAATAGGCAAAGTTGCTGCAATTTTCAGAAAAAAGTAATTGTTCTAAGAAATAAAATTACAACCCAATATGAGTCCTCTTGGTCATGATGACGTGTTTAAGAGAGCTAATTTTAACCAGCTGCACCAGCATCTCTATGAAGTGACATTTTACTTCAACAAGAGTGAGCATATAGGCTATTGCATTCGTCCCTGGTATGTTCATTAGCGAGCCTAGCTTTTAAGGTGTTTTATGTAAATCAGCCTTGCATCTAAAGAGTATCCTTTGTAACATAGTATGAAATAAATTAAATGAAAAAGATTAATCGCAATTTTTGTACAGGATCATACCATGAGGAGATAAAGGTAAATATTAGATCTTTACAATCAGTTTATCTTACCTGAAGCAAATTTACTCTAAGTAACTAATAAAACATTTGTCTTTCTTACCTACTAGGTATAAGCTTCCTACTCTTCGTAAGCGATTGTATGGAAAAGTAGTAGTTAGTACCCTACAACACAACATCTGTTTGGAAATATGAAAAGAACACACTCCTGAGATATTGCTACCTTATCAAGTTGTCCAAGGTGTTTAATGCTATATGTTTAGTAGCAATTAGTATAATCATGTAATCTAACAAAAAACCTTAGTTCTTTTTTCTAAATTATACGCCTGCAATTTTACATTGACTTTCAAGCATGTATGTGGTATATCACAACTCAACAATTTCTGATCACGTGAAAATATATATCAAGGAAATTTTTTAAAGAAATTAATTATATGAATTTGTTTGTTTTCACAAGCGTTTATACTTTGCGTCTTGAATCTAAAATATCTGAAGTATATTGTCTGTTTAAAGACAATTTTAGGAAGGCAATCAAAGAAATTGGAGATCATTCCGACGTGATCAAAATTCAACCTTGAAGCGTTAAATAACACATGATATGATTTACAATCTTAACCACCTCCCCGTTAAAATAGTCCGTGTACATCACATCTAGTTCGACACAGAGATAGATTGCCCACTTTTCTAAGTGATTGGTTTCTAAGTTAGACTTTACCATTTCATAAGCTTAGAGAACAAACTAAAAACGGTTAGCATGTAGACGAGTCTTAGACAACCTCAGGACGAAAATGAAAATGTTAAAGAACATTTACTCCGCCGTGACTCCCATCCGATAACAAACCTTCCCTGTCGATGTTAGTAAGGCCAATAAACCGAAAGCAAAAAGTTCAGGTGCGAGTCTTAGCAAATAAGTGCACTGTTCTTGGTATCTTACAGATAATGAATTTGTAGATTACACAGATTTTGTCCGTACACTATGTTTTGGCATATTGACTTTAAAAAATACACAATTTATATTTCCCTGCAGTAAGGTTATATGATACAACAATAAAAATGCTAAGAGTGTCTTTCTAATATTTCTTCACCGTCTTATGGTGATTGATCAAATAAAGTAAAGTAACAAACAATTTCGGAAGTTGTAAAACGGCATACCACAGGAACCCTTACCACGCTGACAATGGTAGCATATCTCAAGGACCTTAAATTGCTAATAGGATATTATGCAGTAAAACAAAGATAACGAACTGATGCAATGCAATTTGAAGCTTATGAAAACTTCAAAATGAACACGAACTAAAATGAATAATAAGGAATGCAAAGGAAGTTTAGCGATTATCACCTAAGCAGATGGTGCATTGGATATCTATGTAGTTTCAAATTTCAACATTCCTCCCTAACTAACTGTTGTATCAAACAGCGACCGTGACCAACACATTAGCGTCACAAAACTATGCAAGAGCAGTGCTTCCTACAGTACGAGGAGTTTTCTTTGAGGTGCTCTATACATTACGGATGTTGGTGGACATGACTTTCTATCTTGTTTTTTCTCTTGCTAAATGTAATATGTCACTGATGTTGATGTTTAGCCATTCGCTCATCACTGTTATGTATGTTTGTCTTTGGTGCCTCCTGCTTCTACTTCCTTCAATCTTTCCTGTGAGTATGGTATACTCAAGGCCGATCTTCTCCAAGGAACTTCATCTGTTTTTTTCTCATCATTCTTATTAGTCTCTTTCAACATTAGTTCTTCTACACACTTCTTCGTTGCTTACTCTGTCGGTCCAACCGATCTTTAAAATTCTTCTTAAAAACAATACTTCAATGGGTTCCAGCCGCTTCTGCATTTCTTTTTAGATTGTCCAACATTCACAGACGTATGTTAGGATGGAGTGAGTGTAGGTTGTTTAAATTCTTTTCTTAACTTCAGTGTCTATTTTCCCATTGATGAGAACCTTCCGAAGTCTTCTGATAGCATCCTTGGCCATTCCTATTCGAGACCTTCTATCACACTTGGCATCTCATGTTACGATGGTTTCTAAGTCCTAAATTTGTTGACCAGTTTGATTTTTGTTCCATTGATGCTAAGACTGTAGATCGGTGTGTTACCTTTATTTGCTTACTACCATACATTCAGTTTTCTTCGCATTTATGCTGAGGTCTTTCTCATGGCTAGCTGTAACTATTTATCCAGCAGATACTGTAAATCTGTTTCGTTGCTGCTGATCAATACAGCATCACACTGCCCTTGTTATGGTCTCACTGTGCAGACTAAAAAGATCTGGTAAACAAACATACCCTTGACGAAGCCACACTTGATTTGAATGAAATCACTCAGTTCTCCCGAACCGCTGCTGTCTGCTTACAGTACAGATTGGTCATTGATCTGAGATCTTTGCCATCGATGTCCAATGTTTCTAATGTCTCCATGATGTTGCGATGCTTTATGTTGTCAAAGGCTTTTGTGTAGTCTATGAAGCATAAGTACAGATCTCTCAGAATCTTAATGCTTCTTTCATATAACATGCGTAGGGAAAATATAGCATTATGAGTACCAGAGTCTGGTCAAAAGCCATTGCTAGCCATTGCTGGTCTGCTAGCTCTGGCTAAATGACACTTCTCATTCTCTGCATCAATATTATCAAAATCAGTTTTGTTACATGAGACATTAGACTAATGGTGCAATAAACTTTTCATTCTTTGGAACCTGTTTTTTTAATAAGGTGATGAAAATGGCTTTCTGAAGGTCACTCGAAATGTCACTAGTCTCATCAATATGATTTGTCAATTCAGTAATTTTTTCTACTCCAAAATCCTCCAACGCTGATATAATTTCTACATTGATAGTATCTGGTCCACATGCTTCATTTTCCTTCGTTTTGTGAGTGCCGCCCTGACTTCAGAGGAGAGAATGTTTGGCCCTCCATGTTATTTTTTATGACAGGTTTTTCTGTACGGTCATCATGGAAGAGTTCCCCAATATATTTCTTCCATCTCTGCATGATTTCATCCTTTTTCATCAGGACTGTTTCATCTTTGCCTTGAAGCAACTACTGCATAGCTACGACTTATCACCAGCTAGCCTTTTGACTCCTTTAAATATTCTTTTGCCTTCTGTGCTTAGTAACTGCGCTATTTTCTCACATTTGTTGTCACACCATCTTTCTTTGGCATCTTTACAAATCTCCTTTTTGTTCAGAGTTATGTACTCTGGGCTGTTTCCAGCTCTTAATTGGCGTTCTTTCATGGCATCACGTATTTCCTGAGTCATCCATTTCTTTCTCCTTCTCTTCTTCTTTTTATTGGAATGCATACTTAAGCTAATGATGCTAGGACTTCCTGACAGATCTCCCACTGAGATCAAGGTTCTTCATGTGACAGTACTACAAAACTGTTTCTGACTGCAGTTGGATAACATGATCAGACAACCCACTGTGACATGCTGTAATCGAGCTGGGGAGTACCCTTTGCTCTCCTTAGTTTGGTCAGTCTTTCCTTTAGTTTGCAAATCACAGGAACATGATCACTATCACAGTCTGCTCCAGGAAGGCTCATACCTTTTTAAACTGCTGTTGATAGTGACAACGTCTATCTGAATTTTTACTGTTCCTCCTGGGCTTTGAAATGTCCACCTCCTCCGGTTAGGTTCCTCAAACCAGGTGTTGGTTACTATCTGGTCGTTTGCTATCTGTAGTTTTACACCATTCTACAAACTGATCTCCCCCTTTATTTCCTGATGCCTAGTCCGAATGGACCAACATGTTTACCTTTTCCTTCCTTCACCAACTTTGCTGCTGAAGTCACCCTTAATGATAATTACCCCCTGTAACTTGCATTCTTACCTTGCAGTATCAAGATGTTCGTACAACTCTTCCATTTCCTCCTCTGAGCAATCAGATATTGGCGCGTAAAATTGTATGATGGAAATATTCAAGGAATGCCCTTTCAGCTTGACAAGCAACACTCTATCTGACACAGCCCAAAAGCCTGAAAGAGACTTGGCATTGTTATCGTCGAGCAAAATGCCCATTCCTTGCTCGTGTTGCTGTGCACCTGAATACATAATTGTTTGTTCTTGACATGCAACTTTTCCATCTTGCTTCGCTGATACCTAGAATATTGACTTCTAAGCGTTTCATTTTTTCTAAGACATTTTAAAGCTTCCCTGATTGAGCCAGGGTACGAACGTTCCAGGCAGCAGTCTTGCTTGAATTCTTGCTATCGACAGTAGCTGGCTGACGGTCCAGGTTAATCTGTCGTACATTAGAAATTCTACCGAGCGAGGCTTCTCTGTTTTTCGAGACTCCCTTGACGCTATTACCACTTATCGTATTTCTAAGCATGGTCATGTTTTTGCATGGCAAGATATTGTAGTGGGTTGCCTTGCCCATCCAACGTGAGCCTTTTTCAGTTGCCGTCTACTTCAGTTGTACTGAAAGCGCCAACCAAACTCTGTCGGCCAGCCTGCTCCATCACTGGTCCGGGTGATTTTCCAGTGTCACCATCACCTCCACAGTTCTACGCGGTGGACCTAGAGTGTCTGTCAGCTAAGACCATGAGTGCACCCAGCTCTGTTGGACGTTCGCCTGTCTTCACTATTTATCCCATAACTAGGCAATAGATGGGAACACCCTAGGGCACATCCACACGGTGGTGCGCCTGCAGGTGACACCTATTTGGGCAGCTGTTGACCCGGCCACACCAGAGCCTTGTTAGTGTTAACCAGAGTGCACCACGGGGAGGTGAGGTTGGCTGTTGGATGTAGATTGGAAAAAGCTACTAATCTTCACCTTGTTAGCCTACACATAGTGCAAAAGGCTATCCCAGGTGATGAATAGCTCAGACGAGGCTCACTAAACCCCACCACCACATACACCCTTACACCCTTACACCATACCCCTTAGGCCTTGGCTACTATGTGTTCGAAATTTTACTGTCGGTCACTAAGGCCACCTTAAAGATTTTAATATTACTTTTTATGAAATTACTAGCAAGATTCGTCTTTTAAATGTGTGTAAATGATATTGCTCAATCTGGTTCATTACTAGCGTGAATTCTACTTCTTTGTGACTGTATTCTAGTCTCTGAGATTAAGTTAACATACCTCTTCTGTTTGCTTATTGGCGCTAACTACATTGGTTCGACTCAAGGGTTCTAAATTTTTTGGCATTGACTATGATCGAATAGGTTATCATATTAACAAGAATAACATGTATTTCAAGGACGATGTCAGTTGTATGCTCAATGTATATCAACTTTCGATAAAATATTCCTTAATAAGATTATGGTGTTCCATACAAATGGTACAAATATATCATAAAATAAACTATAACATCTTTACACAGGTTAAAATATAAATATTGCTAATGATTGCATAAAAATGGTCTTGAAGTTTTTATGGCGGTCTTAGTTACCGAGGAAAAATTTCGAACAGCTGGTAACCAAGGCCGAACTCGCGTTTGGCTACTTCCTGGTTAAGCGCGTATTAGGAGCGGGCTAAACAACTAAGTGCTACCTCCGTAATCTGTGCTGTAAGTGCTAAGCGACACGCGGGGGGGGGGGTGTGGGGTGTGGAAGAGTATGTATTATTTTCTTTTGTGTTCCCTGGTCTAGGTCAATCTCACGATCGTCAATATGCAAAGCGAGTACCCTACTACTTTACACAATTAGTGGGCAAGAAATATAAATGATAATAAGAGAAAAACGAACAAGTCTTAAGAGAATCTGTAAGCAAGAGAATAAATGATAAATCAAGGGGTAAGATACCGTAGAGAGACTTGTTATTACCCTTAATCAACAATTTAGATTGATTCAATGAAAGCAATCATTTGTTAAAGCTGTAAAGACGAACTTTCTCTGCCTAATCCACGACAACAATATTATTAAAACAAGTGGCGCCTTTATTAATTAGTATTTGAGCTGAAAGATTTCAGTGCTTGTGAAAGACAGCAGCTATTGTAAGCGTTATTAATGTAACTTGATATTAGTATCATGAAGCATGTTACCTATATCCCAAATTTAATGAAACGAATTAATATTTGTTTGGTGAACGCCTTACGTAAAGACGATGATGCAGGACTTATTGTAATGAATAAAATGTGATAGTATCACCTATTTGGGATGTACTTTGCACAATGAAAGGTGGTAATTGACATGAGACATAACACATGAGAAGAAATCCCACTCATGTTACTAACTAGAGGGAAATGTCGCCAATATTTTTCCTATGCAATTTAGCTGCTAGTTTCATGAGGAATTAGAAATTAGTAGTCCACGATGCTCGGTCCCATATTTATGAGTTTAGAGACATGAATATAATTGTGATAATAAAAACCAATTTAAATGTACACCGTTCACAGGCAGGTATCAATTAATATCAAAGTATGTGTAGACTGAAGTCTACTCTTAACAGTGCAAAGGAAATGAAAAGTGCTGCGAATTATCCTCCTTTGCAATTTAGCATAAAAGCATAGCGGCGTTCTGGTAATTGCAGAGAACAAATTGTCTCCCTATTGCGTGGTATCCTAAAGTATTTATCTTTTGCAGGATATCATAGTTCCATTGATGTGTGAAAACGTGAAACTTTGTGGCCAGTTTGACGTGGGCGGACTACAGACGTTTTTCCATCTTCCTAAATGCAGAACGAGCTTTCCGAATTCGAGATTTTTTATCTCAGCTCCCATCGGCTGAGTTGTAGCTACCAAGATTGCAGAAGTCACTGACTTCGATGTAAATTGAAGGTTCCTTTGCTTGGTTTTCAGGGGCAGGTTGGGAAAGTACCTCTGCCTCTTTCCAGCTTATTGTTATCTCGGAGTTTTTGCAGCTCTGGGAAACCGAGAGGTTATCTCCTGGAGGTCTTCTTCATTATCTGCCACCAATGCACAGTCATCAGCAAATTGTAGGCCATTAACGAGGATGTAGCATACTTTGGTTTTGGCTCGCAGTCTAGCCAAATTAAGCAGCTTTCCATCAGATCTGGCATGCAGAAAACCCCTGAGCTGAGACCATTCTCAGCTCCATCAAAAAATGCTGGTGCCAGTACATAGCCTTGCATAACCCCGTTACTGATTGGAAAGGGGTCGCAAACTCTGCTTCAAGGTTTATTCGACCTTGAATTCCTTCGTGGCATTGCCTGATAATCGTCACTAAAAGCGGTGGGCATCCTAGTTTTGGCACCAATTGCCATGGTCCTTCACGACCAACGGTGTTCAAGACCTTCGTTAGATCAACAAACGTGATGTAGAGATCTCGTTTCTGCTCGATGTACTTTTCCTGTAGCTGCATGAGTGAAAAGATTATGCCACAGATGCTGCGTCCCGTACGAAACCCACACTGAAGTTCACTTATAGGCCGTGCTGCCATGATGTAGAGAATAAAATAACGAAGCAAGGGTTGCGAGTTCAAATCTTGTTAACCATAAAGCAATAATTTATTGATAGATGAAGGTAACGGGAGCCCACAGTCATGAAGACTACACTTTCTAGTATATTTTGCAATCCTGACATGGGAACAGATACAATAGGTAAAAAGTAGACTATGAAAATCGCTATGTAATAGTATTTTCTGTATTGTCTATTACTACTGCAATTTTTATTCCTAGTTCACAATTTCATAGAATCCAATGTGTTTAGGTTATGAGTAAATGTCATATCGGAACACACTATTTATACCTCTATAATAAAACTAATGTGAAACATATTCCTTTCCCAATATGTATCAGTTGTTCTACAGAAAGTCAGGGTAACGTAATGTAACTCATGCCCCTTTTTTTAATAGTTATTACCTCCACCAAGGAAATTATGTTCTTGGAGGCGTTTGTTTGCTTGTTTGTCTGTTTGTTTGTACGTTTGTTTGTCTGTTTACTAGCAAAATAACTCAAAAAAGTTATAAACGGATTCTGACGAAATTTTCAAGATAAGTCAGAAGTGGGCTAATTTAAAGATGATTAATTTGTTGATGGTGGTCTGTCTTACCATGTGGATCCAGCAATGGAACGTGCATGGCGTTAATGAAAGATAATAAACAAGAAGGCAAGAGATCCTCTTATACCCTTATGACATAGGGTTTAACATGCAAAATACCACACATAATAGAATTTTGCACCTTCGAAGGCAAGACGTTGTGAAATCAAATCAATTCTGTACACAAGGAAATGCAAGGGCCCCGTGAGCAACACACTAGGAAATCATTGCTGGAAAACGCCTGTTAATTGAATAATAATACTGGCTTGGCGGAGTTTTGCACTCTCGGAGTACTTCTAGCTAGCCTGGCTGTTATCTTTCAAAATTAAATTGCCTTTTCACCTGACATGTCTATTGCAACTATTAACAGCCGTTATCGATGACGCAGATCACATTACGTAATGGCCTTTAACCTGACAATGATAATCACTACTTTTGACCAAGAAATTTAACTTTTGTCCAAAAGTTAATGTAAAAAACTCGTTTATTCATGTACCTGGTCAACGATGTAGTGTTGTTAGCTCTCTTGACTTAAGTTAGAGCGTTCAATCAGTACGTATCACCTCGTAATAAGCTGATAAGGTATGAAATAATATGTACTTTGACAAATAAACTTACATGTAGTGAGTTCTAGAAAATATTCATAGGTTAAAATAGCCATAAATGACTTTGATACTAACACGATAAATGTTTCCAACACATTTGAAGAGAATCGTCGTTCGTCGGGATTTTCTTCAAAAGTGTCCTGGTGCACAAACAAGTGCTTTCGGTCCGAAAAACACTGATTTTTTGGTATTAATGCAGACAGGTATT
Source organism: Chironex yamaguchii (assembly GCA_024741275.1). Lineage (NCBI taxonomy): Eukaryota > Metazoa > Cnidaria > Cubozoa > Chirodropida > Chirodropidae > Chironex > Chironex yamaguchii. The sequence goes on along the minus strand of JANTCA010087456.1, from coordinate 10,645 downwards.
AATCTGACAATCCGCATTTTCAGTACCATTTGCGCTGTTTGTAAGTGACTTAAGTAGATCGGCGATCCGTTCAGAAAGTCTGCGGGATTTTCTGTTGTTTGCCATTCAAGTGCTCCGAGCAATGAACACGAAAATCTATGAAGTATACCGTTGTCATATTTAATCAACTCTCATATTTTTTATCAACAATATCATAATCTTATAACAGTCGTTATCAAACTAAGAAGAGGTTTATTGTGCTACTTTTAACATTAACCGTCTTAGAAGATTTATATGGCTAATATAGAAATCCCTTGTAAAAGACTCTTGATCGTAACGACATATCTTTGAAATACAGGCTCTAGACCGCAAATCTAACTTCTTCCCTTCTCAGGAAGCATTTCAATAGAAACAAACGAAAGAGCGCCGTGTAGCTAAAGTATATGCAATGTGGAAAGGTTTCCACCATCCATTTACAAGAGAGGGGAATAAAATTTAAATGAATTAGAATTATTCTATTCTGATGATTCATTTAGGTAGAAAGTGTCATCTTTGCAGTTAGCGTAATTTGAGGCTCAAATTATAGTCAATTTATTACTTCCATTGCTTGTAAAGGCACATCCTATCTACTGTTATCTAAAACAAAGAGCGTTCCATGGGTACACAGCTTTAAATCACAGGTAAACGTATTTGCCAAGAGGGAGACAATCAATTATGCTGGTGAGGTTACATGAGTTTTAAGATATTCACCATGCCTATTGAGCTGTTTGGCTTAGTAGGAAAGACGTCAAGGAGACCATGGTCAGAACCATAGATATAACCTTTTACGTCTATGGTCAGAATCTCAAGAAGTCATCATCTTGTCTATTTCTTGCAGAAGATCACATTGTTGTCTTCGACTGCTAAGTGACAGAAAAGATGAACTCATTTGAACTCCCATCACTGTAATATGAGGAGAAAAACAATGCTAGCAATGCGGAAGCTAACAGTTCTATTACTTATAATTTTTGAAAAGATGTCATAAAGAATGGTATGGATAAATGTCTTCAAATGTTAATTAGAATTGGCCAGGTACATTATGATTTTTATACATTACAATTACAGCCTTTAACACACTTGTATACTACAAGTATCAACAGTCATGAGAATAACTTCTGTTTAAAACAGCAGTGAAAAAAGCCAGACACTTAGTTGTGATAAAGATAACGCACAGATAAGAATTGGTTTTCAACAACCTAAAGGTGAAGTAGGATGGTCCTTAATCCATATTATCACCGTTATGCTGAGCATGTGCTCACCATTTCTGTAGAAGACTTCCAATTTCTGGTAAGACATTGGATGGCTAGTGATAACTTTGACGTGATTTAAATTCGAAATAAAGCAACCAGAGAGCCGTTATTAGAGAGGTTCAACATTTAAAGTCCCTTACATAAATCTTCCTTAAATAAAGATCCTTTATGAGATTGAATAAACTATTTGTAACTAGTTCAAACTATGAATTTTCTCTCTAGGTTCTGGATAGGTCTGAAACAGAATTAATGTTGTTGTGTTTAATTGCTTAAGCTATTCGGATCATATATGAACTCGTTAAATGCATCTTGCAATACAATTTTAAAGGTCATTTTTGTTCCACACAACTTTCTCTATATAGTTTGTTTTGAAATTGTTTCTCAAGAAATCGGTTTAAAAGTTATAGTCAGTTTGTGATATAAAAGTATTAACCAAAATAAACCAAGATTTGGAGATAAGAGATTCTTGTGTGGAGAAAACCTAAAATCATGTTCTATGAAAAATCACGATTTGCTAAGATAGAAAATCCTTGTCAGAAATAACTGACTCCCCTATTTCAATTTAAGACCATTTTAATGTTAAACACCAATTAATTTAAGACTCGAATGCGTTAAAACACTTCAGTTACGCGGATGATTAAGCGATTAACTTTTAATGCAAATGACATTTGGCATAATTAAACTTTTTTGAACATAAGGATAGAAAGTTGTGATGGAGATTTTCTTCAGACTGCTCTGCAATGTACAGGTCTATGACACAATATTTTAACACATTAGCCAAAATTTGAGATCAAAACTAATCGATTTAATGCTTTTTTACACTGGATTTGTTGTTGAAAGGTACTACTGTATTTAGAACAATTCGCAAAAAGACAGTTTTTGACAAGACCTGCTTGTGTACGAAATTGTGTTCAATATCATGTAAAAGTACACTTTAATGTACAAATCGAGTTGACTGAAAAATTCAAAAGAAATTTCATGCGTTTTATAGGCTTTCAGCGTCAGTTCATTTTATTGTACATGAGAGGATTAAAATATTAACATGGAATCACTTACTTGGGTTCACTAATGATATTGCACTAAAATCGATTCACAAACCCAGAGCGTTGAGTTGTTTGAAATTTTGTTGAAATGTTTGAAATTTTGTTGAAATGTTTGAAATTGTGTTGATTGATTTTAAGCATAAGTTCAATGGCACTAACATTTCAGTTATAGTATTAATGTTTATCATATAACAGAGCCCGGTGAACAAAACCAAGCAAACGAGTAGATCCCAAAAATATTTATTTGATAAAACGAATTTTAAAACTTTCTTTACAATGAAATCTGCACACATTGAATGTTAGTAAGTAACGTGTTCTGCTAGCAATGTGTCTGTACGAAATTCATAGAATCATATTTTTCAACTCTCCTTGCATGTAGACATTTGATAGTCTGATTCTAATTTATTCCGCAAGCATTTAAAAATTACTAAAGCAAAGGGAAAATAGAACTTTTGCAACAAGCGTAGAGAGAAATACAAGCTAATTTCAAATGATTTAAAACAGTTGAAGTAAAACGTATTTATAAGCTAACGAAGAATGACTGACTGAAGTTTTCGTCTGTCTGTTATATACGTAAACGCAAGCTGTTGTGTCGCAGATAAGCAATCTAGGAGAAAAGGATAGTTTATACTGGAAGACTGCATTTCTAGAGAAATATTAAAAAAGGAACAAAACTAATGCTTAAATTAAAGTATAAACTTTATTTAAAGCTATGTAAATATATCTGTTGCAATTGTTCTGAATTTTCCTTAAGTAGAATTGCGATGGAAGAAATCATTTTAATGAGGAAAAAAACAGTTAGGCTTAAACAGATATGAATTACAAAAAGACAAAGGTACACATAGTAAGTTTTGAAAACTGACAGAAACATAGCCTGTTTACCATGATAACGTTTACTTATAAAAAGGGTAAAATCAAAGACAACAGTTGCTTCTGAGTCTCCGAGACACTTTGCTTGCAAGGTGGTGACTCTAACGTCAATAAGGTTTTGTGATAAGATCATTAATAATTCATAAAGAACCATGTCAAATAGTCGACTAGCACTCTGAACTTCTCTCAGATGTAAAGTACGGCAGAGAGATACGCTGTTACAAAAGAATAAACGATACGTTACAAGAAGACATGGCTTGTAGTTTTTCATTTAGTACCTTATCGGTTTGGACTGCGTACTCAATTGGTGTCTTAAATTCAATATCTTGCTTGTTTGCTTTTTTGGGAAATCTTCTCGTGTTGATTGTCATTTTGAAGTACAAGGCAATGAGAACAAGAAGCAACATCATTTTAGCATCATTAGCAATTACAGATTTGGCTGTTGGGACAATTGTTCAACCTACAACAATCATGCAGATTTTTAGCAATAAATTGCAGACAATTTGTGGACTTGTTACCATTCGAAGATTTTTCACCGTTTTCATAACGGGAGCTTCGCTAGGATCAGTATCCCTCGTCAGCTTTGATCGTTACGTTCACCTAACAAAACTAAGCAACTACACCGAATTTATGACGAAGAGGAAAGTTGCCATTTTAATCAGCATATGCTGGATTCTACCTTTCCTCATGCCTTTTCTACGTTACTCAACATTAGAAGGAAGAGTTTATAATGTTGTGTTGACACTGTACCTCTTAGCAACCGCAGCTGTTATGATTGCTTGTTATTCATTAGTGGTTAAAATTCTCCAGGAGAAGAGGAAGAAGATCGCTTCACATATTTCACCAACGGAATTACAGAATGTCAAGCATCATATGAAAGGAGCACAGACGGCAATTATCATTGCTGTTCTCTCTACGATCTGTCTTGTGCCTTTGGCTTGCTATTTAGTGTTTGCAATCATACAAAGCTATGCTCCAGATAAAATTTCCTTCATGACACATAATGGAGATCTGATCTATGCATTGGCGGCAACATTTCTAATGATGAATTCTGGAATTAATCCTATCATTTATTATTGGAGAAATAATGAAATACGAAATCATATACGGATTTTGCTGAGGTTAAGATAAGCACAGTAATTTTGAGAGCTACACCTGCCTTATGGCGACACTCCTGAGCCCTACGCCTTTCATTTAACTCTTGAGATCTGGGAAAATAGACATTGGTTATGCTTCAAAACGTACTAATGATCTTGCACTCTTGTAAGACACAACGGCTCCAGATTGACTTTTAACCGGATCTTATTAACTTCATTTTGTGTCATGCTCTGTAAAATTGTTGATTAGTAAAAACTGTAAATATATTTTTTCCACGGAAAAAGTACGATGTCATGTAATGGTTACTTATTTAACTTGAAATTAAGGGTACATGTATTTTCTATACAAGAGCTGTATGTAAAATATTAATGAATTTTTGGAGAGATTGGGAGATGAATGGTTGAACATAACGACTTAATATATACAATGCCAGTTAGGAATGTTTCAAAGTACAAATGCATTCACTCGCAAACCTAAAATCAATTGCGCCAATTTAGTGTAGCTTGAAGCTCATTAACGAGTTTATACATGTTGTAAGTTAACCATCAGGGTAAAATATTAAGCTGGTATATTAAGCTGTCGCTCGATTACAGATAATCTACTATGTTAACTGTGACACAAAATAGCAAACGATGCCTTTTAAGAACAAAATAATATATTTTCTTTCTCATAGAGCTACACGCCATGCGTTCATCAATACATTTTAGACAAAACTGTTCATTCTTGAGATTGTCATCTTTTGAAATAAGCGTTAAAAATGCACAATTTGAAAGAGCTGATTGTAAATATTCTAATGTATTGAGGAAAGTAAATGGTGAAGTGAAAGTTCAGGAATATAATTTGTCGACAGATTGTAAGATTCAACATCTGGAATTGTTCTTACAATAAGCAAAGCAAGTCCGGCGACCTTCTGTTAAAGCTAGCATAAAACGTGTAAATAATAATATTTAATCAATACTAAGAGTACAAGCCAATATAAACAAGAAATATTAAGACCTTTACGGGAAAAATTGTACTTTGATTCTTCCGATTCACTCAATCATCAAGTAAAAGAATGAAGCACGAATCAAGTTTTTGTCAGACAAACGTAAAAGGGACCTGTGCTTTAATATTAGCTCAATAGATTTTACGTGTTGATTAACAAAACAAAAACACTAGCGGGTGAATCTTAACTTTTTGACCCTGACAAGAGAACTGAATTAATTAAGAGTTAATTTCGAATCACCTCCATTAGACCTTTTACCAATATTAATTGTATTTAGCACAATATTTTCTTGATATCAGCGTAAATATTAAAATTCTGCAATTTCATGTAGCGATTGTAAGTACAACAAGAAAAGCAGTGTTTTGGTTCCCCTCAGTTTATCACAGCTTCTTAGAGGAGTTGTACATTTTAAAGAAGTCCTTTATAATAGCATTCTGCTATATAAATATTTATCGATACATTGATATACATTTCCAATGTTTACTTGCACACGGACTATTGTGTCAGAATACCTGTTGCATGTCGTGGAAGGCAAAAGACGTTTTCAATATGAAATACCGCAATCTTAAATAGCCAAATTTTTAGGAACCTGTTGTAAGCGACTAGAGATCCTCTGTTAAAAGTCTGTAATCTAAACACGTATACAAAATTCAAGTGGAATTAATACAAGAAAGGAAGAAAGTAATAGAATGATTTTGCAGTTATGTGTAACACAGTAGCACCAACTCTAATGAAGTAGAAATACAAACGAACTAACTACTTCAATTTTATTCTTCACTTTAAATGTATTTGATTCTACTGGCCTATTTAACAGAAATCATTAAAATGCCAGGCTTTAACTGCAAAGTGCTATTGGTGATATATTCAAAATTCAGATTTACACTTTAGACAAGATCAAGCTAGAACGTTCTGATGTTATTTATTCTGTATATTGTTAGGGCTTCTTTCGCTTTCTTTTAGCATTCTAAGGCATTATACGTTTGCTTTACTATTAAACAGTGGAACGAAGACTAAAATTATTATATCCTTTACTCTTTTAACAATATTCCTCGTTTCGTAATGTTCAGTAGAAATTTCTTACATAAAAACGTGATAGGTAAAGTAAAAAGTAACTTTGAAAATTACAGGAAGAATTTGACACCCAATCAAATAGGTTCAATGTAAAAGGAAAATGTGCCTTGAAATACTTCACATAAAACGGTGACGAGAACTTGTTTAAGGTCAATATCTGTCTATCTTTATCAAAACTAGCAGCGCATTTAGGACTAACAAGTGCATAGCTGAATACTTGTAATGTTTGACAAATTGAACAATGCTTCACAATGTCTTTAACTATATTTGAAGTATAGATATAAGTATTCAAACTCTGATATTTACTTGTGCCATTGTGTTCTTCGTATAATGGAATTGTAAAAGAACTCCTAATAGATGAGATGTTATTATACGGTTGTGCTTTGAAGGATAGTTGAAGCTTTCTGATAGATATAAGAACAAAGGAGTAAAATAGTATTGACTTGCTTTTATTCTTGTCTTCAAATGCTCACACTTACATCATGCCACCTTGTGTCATAAGTGATTAGCATTTCCTTTTCCTGTGACAGTTAATACTGCATCATTATCCTCATATATTCAGTGTTTCATATGTTAACTGAAGAACATTTTGTTTTAGGTCTTAACAGGTTTCAGATTCACTTAAGTCCATACATCGGGGAGGCTGATAAACATAAACAAATTCTGAAAATGATTTAGACGGAATTGTTAAGGATCTAATAGGAACTGTTTTCAAAAATGATACATTACATCAATAACTCGACTTCGTATCCCGAGAGAAAAAAATTGATGTTCAGCTAAAGATCTTTAGTGGTATCTACACTAAAGAAAAAACCCGTCACATTGATTATGCTTTGTCTGAAAAAATTATCAGAAGGATTCTTTGGTTGGTAAAACATCAAAAGATATTTGTACTAATCCACGTTTTCCGGTATCATTATAATACTGTATATCTGCAGTGTCTGCCATTGTAGCTAAACCAAAAATATCGAAGTGTAACATATTGGAAGCAAAGTATGATTTTGTAAAATTGCGGTAATTTGTACATTTTTAGTTTTGAAACAGTGCTCTTATTTCAAACAACAGGGTTTATTTATTTCTCCGATGATATATGTAGAGACAGGGAACATGAGCTCAATTCACTCGGGAAAACGAAGATGTTTTTGTGGTATAAAACTTGAAAATTGCCTCGTAAATTTCTCTTAAAAGCTTTTTTCGTCTGACACTCTTCAGAGTATGAATTGGCAGAAAAGAAAGTATATATATATACTATATAGACAAGAAAGGAAACAAACAAAGCGAAAATGAAGAAACTGAACCTGACAGTCTATATTTCGTGAAAAGTGGGATACGAACATAGTTTGATGGTTTACAAACAGACTTGATCAATTGTAGCAAGATCCCAGACAAAATCACGATTATCGTTCAATTCCACTCTTTAAAACGTGGGTAGGAGGGGTAACTAGTACAGGAAGCCTCTGTGAAGTGTTAATTAAACGTTATTGATCTTTGAGGCTCAAGTAAGTGGCAACAAATACGGCGATAGGGGATTCTCGTTTACCAAAGACAAGTTTTGACAGACAGCGACTTGAGTAGCATCTAATATTCCACTCGTCAAAAATATTTGCAAAACATAAATGGTGCAGCAAGAGACTCGTTATAAAGGAATTACAGAAAACTGGTCAATCTGGTCATCCTTTCATGATCTACACCTATGTATAATATGGAATTTTCTGCACTAGATAACTACCGAATTTCAACTAGTATTACAAATGTAAACGTAACTGTGAGGAATTATTTTATAGTTGAAATAATAGATTGTCACTGTAGCGATTTTCGTCAAATGAATGCTGTGACTTCAAGTCCATCAACAGATACTGAATGTACAAAATAAAACCAATCTGTATTTTCTGCGTTAATAAAGAGTCACCTTAAAACTGCTGTAAGCAATCTACGGCCAATGAGCAAAGTACGGTTGGCAAATGCTTTTGCCCGCCAATCATATACTTAAAATACAGTCTTTACGCATTTAGGCATTATTAGAAATCACAGTGATACATACAATAATCGCTTATGTTTTTATATGTTCCATTTTCATTCTACTTTGTGTTCGTTATGTTCGATTTTATGTGCTAGTTTATGTCATATTTTAGCGGTTGTGAAATGTTGTTGATGAACGTGTAAACTATTGCATGTCCTTTTCATAGGGAAAAATAAAAATGCTCACACTGCAAATAAATAAGAGTAATACATTTTGAAATGTCTACTCCGCAAGAGTTTTTGAATCTATAATTTAAGTGGTTCCTGGTAGTTTGATAAACCCGCTGCGCGTCTGTTTTCATTTGTAAATGATGTGGCGGCATGAAATACCTCAGTATCTACAAGCTTACGTCTGTTATTATCTTATGAATTTTTGCTTACTACTACAAACTTTACTGTATTTACCTGGCATGATCAGATGACATTGGCGGAATATTCGTTCCAAAGTGGATTAGACGACGATCTTGCAAACTAGAGGTTGTGAGTTCGAATCCTCGTCAAAAACAAAATATCGTTGGTCAGAGTAGGTAACCTGAGCCAACTATCATAAAGAGCTCACAACTATCATAAAGAGTTCGTTTAGCCTGGCATAGGAATCAGTTACCCTCGATAACGACTATGTTATAGAATACTTGCATTCATGGACTGAGTAGCCTTGGAAAGAACTTTGATGGGGCACTTAAAAAGTCAATAATGGCAACAGAGACTCTGGACAGTAAATGAAAGTTATGGCTTTAGGTTTACTTTTGAAACTTGTTTTGCAAATTTAATCTAGTTCTTGCTCAGTCATGCTGTTTAACCCTCTGCCTAACCTATATGACTTGGGGATATGTCCCATGTCATTTTGAAAATAAAATTGTCTCGCGTCATTACTCTCAGGGATGTGGTGGTAAAATCGCAATTACAAGTGGATTTGAAACAGGATATAAGCTTAATTATTATGCCTCTCCCACTATAACCTTTAATTTGTAATCAAGTACAAACACATGCAAATTGACAAGTAACACTAAATTGACCACAATACACTCTCTCACCACATGTGAAATTCAGGCTATTTTCGTAACTCCAGCTGAAATCTTCCTTGCCAAGATAAATTGAACTAAGATAAAAAAGGTGCTGGTAGCTTTACGTCATGCTGGAAATTATTGCTTTGCAAAGTAAGACTTGCACCTTAAAGTGATGAAAATACTTACGGAAAACAGCAGGAGGAATTAAATATGATGGTGATAGATAATTGTGAAAAGTTGAGTCTCAGTAAGAAACGTTTTACTTTCTCGAAAGCACGATTCATGCTTGACTATGGTAATAAATAATTCATGTGTTAAATACGCGCGTTTCAAATTAACAAAGTAAAATTGCCTTGTAATTGATATATCAACCTGTCTGATTTTGTGGCGCTTCTGTGTCAATTTTCATCTCTGTAGACAAAATGAGCAAAACGGTGAAAATATGTTTCATGCGTGACGAAAATAATGTTGAGGAACACCAGTTGTGCATTTGGTATTGATTGATGAAAAGTGTTTATTGATCTGAGCTCTTTAAGACTGCAAAAATACAATTGCAATACCATCAATGCCAACAACGTGACCATTGACAGTAAATTAAGGGTACTAAGAATATACAGTCTTTGTCGAGCCATACTAAGGGCTCGACAATGTTATTATGTAACTTTTGTTTTAAGAGAGTAGTTGGGCTTTAGCATTGGCTTTTGAGCCAGAGTGGGGGGATCTAATTCCCCTGGATATGAAAAGCAGTGCTTCTCTTATTATAGGGATCCTCTCTGTTTGGAAATGCACAGCAAACTGCTTTAGAGGCTGCTAAGAAAATTGTGAAATTTGGCATTGACAAAGGCAACAGCTGAAAGTAAAATATAATATGTTTTAAAGTATTTAGTATCTTTATATCATAGAACGCACCGGTATATGTCTTCTTTCCCGCTGCGGTTATAAAAGTTTTGCTGTTTCTATTTTTAAATCGCAAATGTGCTCTTTAAAAAACAGTCCAATTGTATATTTTTATACTCGAGGATGTCCTACGTCGTTTGTATGATAAACTGTTCGGCCTAGAGCTTCATCTGTTTTGCAGATCTGTTTTTTTTGGAGAAAGTTAAAAACCAAGAATAAGGAATAAATGAAAGAAAGAAATTATTTAGGACAGAAAACGATCGAGTATTTGATATAAAGATAAGTAATTATATAGATAAATAGACAGTTGGATAGATAGATAGATAGATAGATAGATAGATAGATAGATAGATAGATGGATGGATGGATGGATGGATGGATGGATGG
>JANTCA010087445.1:0-14003 GCA_024741275.1 Chironex yamaguchii | reverse complement strand
TGATTTGATATCTTGTGTAATAATGTGATTTCTCAATCACGTTAGTCTCATATTGAGACTGATGCTACTACATTACAACAGCTACACTTACCTCAAAGGGACAATTAAAGAATGCAACTTCTCCCAGAAATCAAGAAAAGTATTGTGTCTATTTTTAATACAGACAATATTATGACAAACCTCAAGCTGCAGATCAGCATGAGGTTATATTATACCAGTAATGACCTAATGCATCAAAACATTATTTCCTGATGTTGCCATCACAGATAGCAGAAGCCAAAATAGAATGTGTAATGACTTGCCTTCCTCCAAACAAAACCAGCCATCCTCCCCATGCAGCACACATAGATATATCACAAATGCCAAAATAAATAGGCCTATACATCTAGATTTTTCTTTGTGATGTATTAGTAATGCCAGAACTGTCACTCATTTCTCCTTATATAAATATCCCTTGATTTTATAAAAATTGTCATTCATCCTCTTCCTACTGTAAGAAAGCAGCAGCATAACACATGGATAATTGTTGCTGCACAACACTTTGTAAACATTTACAAAGTAAAATTTACCAACACTCTATAGATGGACTACACCACACTCACTAGCATACTTTATGCAACAAAGTTCCACTGGCATTATAGATAAACAGATGTAAAGAAAATCTGACTGAAAAGTGAAATATGGATGGGCTGCAAATAACTGATTATCTGAGAACAAGAGATGGACAATCAAGTTGATGTGACTGAGAATTATCAGCCCCAAAGTAGCTAGAGATATTTATGAATGAAAGGAGTCCAGAACCTGGTTTTATAAAAGAGAAGCGACACTAGACTGAGAAAGACTTTTTAACATGTGGGAAACATTTATAAATTCTATGCCACTTTTGCCTACAGATGATATTTATAGAGACATATGAATATATCTAAGACAAGAGATAACTAGATTACTTTGGGAGTACGATCAGAAAATGAATCCATTGAGTTGATGTTAATTTAGTTTTTTGAGTACAAAGTTTGTTCACATACAGAATTAACCATTTGGTAAGTCAACAAAATTTCCAGATCCCCTAGTACCCCTATTAGTGATCATGATTTTGTTATAAACTATGTTTGATTATTACAAAATCATATTATTAGTGTCTAGCAGCCATCAAAGATTATAGATGCCAAGACATACCTGACATGTATTCTGGGAATGCTAAATAGGCTTAAAAGACAGTTGAAACCTTATGTCACTTCTCAATGACATATCACTTGCGACCAAATGTCTACTGCAGGAGCCACAAAAGACAGCTCTGTAGTGTGGAGATGGAAGGATGGAGACTGATGGTGCTGCAAAAGATTCTGGCATTGCTTCCACAATTTTTGAACTTAAACAATTTTGAGATTAAAAATAAAAAATACCGTATCAATTTGGGGCATCCCCATTTAAACATCAAATTTCTAAAACAGAAGTTTGATATACTCAAGTCTCATTTGTTGCATTTGGAGAATAGAATACATTTATACAGTGTGTGGCTTTGTTTTAAAGTAATTCTTGTAAATTGCATCCACAGCATATGCTTTTACTCTGCGCTTTAAGCTCAGTTTAAGATTAAAATTGACTGATCTGGAATACAGCTTAATCTTGAAGGTGATCTTGTTTGCACGATGATTGCATGTGCTTGGTCTTGTTATGCTAAGTACTTGGACAAGCATTTTATCGAATATTTAATTACAAGTTTTTACACAACTCACACTGCTGAAAGGTGACAAAAAATGCTTCAAAATCAAGAAACGTAAGACTATAGGGGCATTGGCTTACAGAAAAAGAAGTGCATGATAACCAGGCTGACTTTGTTAGCCAAGATTGTGCATGTTCACATCAGAACCAAAGGCATTATATGAGGGGGGAGGCAAAAAAACTCTGTTTTGTACTCTTATAAAAAAATGCCCATATAAAATTAATGTAGCCAGTATGTCATTAGGGAGAGGAAGCTTACTGTTACCATTAGCTAAGCTATCATACATTTAGATGCAAAAGAGATTTTTACGCAAAAATGTCCTACTTGTTTCACGATAGAGTGCCCCTTACTAATAACACATAGTCATAATTGATATCCAAGAGAGAGAATGGATATTTGTTTGAGGAAATAGAGCTACTACTTTCTTTTTAATACCCTTACTCTGCATGTTATTTCAGCATTTAAAGGTGTTGCAAACCAAAGTAAATAGTTCCTCATAAGGAAGGGGTGGATCTCACAGGTAGCCGTATAACTGTAGCATAAACTATTAAAATGAGGTCTGAGTTGATATCAAGTGCCATTCTCCTCGGTTAAGGAGAAAGAAGTGCCCCCTATATCATCCTCAAAGCATGCCACTGTAGGAAACATTGTTCTCCCCTAATGCTGCTCACCAGTATTCCTTGAGACATGCCTTGAGACCAGACGTACATGACCGGACCTGAGACACTGGAATTAAGTTAGGACCAAGGGCAAAATTTTGTACAATGTTTCTACTCAAACTTAACGAAGTCTGCATACGAGCACAAATCAATACCAATAAAATTATTTGAGCAAAATAATGGTCATTTATATAAAATTCATTCCATTGTTAAGCCCAGTCTTAAACTTTATGTTAAAGGAAGGGTCTTACCTGCAACGTGATACTCCGAAACTTAGTGGTTGAGCTGAGGTGGATGACACTACAGGAAATTATGGGCACAGGATCTTACTAAATAACGTACACACACTGGTATACATATAAAAATACAGAGGATATTCTCTGATCTTAAGTTGGATACATGTAGAAAGTTACATAGACATACAATTTGTTTCTTGGAGTATGGCACCATATTTAATTTGTAGTTACCTTGGAAACATTTTGAAAGAGAGAGAGTGACTTAGCCGGAACGAGGATTGGAAGTAAGTAAGCAAGTCACAAGGGTAATATGGCCGCTGTAACTGGAGCTAGATTAACACCATTGGTCATTGTGTAACTGTATATAAACAGTAGCTGATTCATTTGTGGTGCAGTCAACATCGAATTTGAGCTGGATAAAATCTCAGCCAAGAAAGAAAACCAATCCTGCGTCCTTCACTTTTCTTTCCGAAGCATGTATTGTGTTGCAAACTGACATGGGAGAGATAACCATGGAGTCCATGTTTAGCAACGGGAAGGTAAGCCGATTTGTAAGTTATCATAGTTAACTCTTCCTTTGACATATAACAGGTATGCATTTTCCTCATTTTAGCAACATGGAAGGTCTTTTACGCAGCTTTAAACCCCTGAGGATGCGCGTATTTATCAAATTTACACCTGACCTAGAGTTAACCGATGATGAAGTTTGCCAGCAGATTTGTGGAGAAGTGGAGAGTAATCGCCAGTGGGTTTTATTGACTCTGCATAAAAGACTCGTTGTCATCAAAAACGACTTGCCACCATATTTGAGTTATCGTGTAAAGAAGGGGACTCGTTCAATAGGTATGACAAGTCAGCCGTTCTTTCAACTTTTGGAGAACCCCTTTTTGCCCTGATATAATGTGCAACTGACGCGATCGTCTGCGGAAAATCACCTCAATAGAGAATATTAAAGAGACTAGAGATCGCTATGTATAGAGATGATATTGTTAACGCACGTAATGGGAAGTCTCTGCCCTTCTTATATTGCATTCGCCCTACCTAAGATGGTATCCATTAGTTCTAAAAAGAAGATAGGAGGTATTGTCTAATGAACTTGATCAAAGTTATGTCACGACCAGATTTGATCCTCGATGTCACAATCCAAACCTGACAAAGGGCTCAGTTTGATATGAAAGATGGAAAGACGCACAGTTACAACAATCTGAGCATCCACTTATGTTATTAGGTGTCTGTTTACTGAGGTATATATGTAATATTTGCATACAAGTGACATGTGTTTTAACGTGCCAATAACGGTGTTTGCATCAGTTCCACATAAGATCAGACAGGGTGGTACTTTATTGAACCGAAGTAAAGTTGTGAATCATTGATTGTCATGTATTCAAAAAGTGTACATTTTTTGGACTGGGCTATTCCACAGAAACTGCTCTAGGGTAATATGAAGTGGGAGATCAAGACAGTAAAACAGCCAGAGTACTTTCAGCACTTGGAAGGACACTGTAAAGATGGCAACTTCACTCAGTTCTGTTTCTACAGTTGGATTAACAAGGGAAATGGCACAGGTTCAAAAAGGAACCCTGTACAACATTTATTACGGCCAGACTTCAACAACAAATATCACAGTGCTGAAAATTACTGCACATGACTGTACTACAGCTATTGAATTTAAAAAAGAAGGGATACCTGTAGACAAAAAGCCAAAGCCACCCATCTTTGGTCCCAAAGGAGTACACAAGAGTTTACAACGTAGAACAATATGTGGAAGAGTGGTATATGGGGCCATTGAACTACACTTTTTGGGACCAAGCTACCACACAGGCGCTGGCAGCTATTTATTTATGTAATCTCAAAATCATGTACTCCAAATTGATTATGATATTCGAGTATACATTGAGTCTTCCTGTTGAGAAAATAACAGTAACAGTGAAACAAAGGCTAACTGTGAAAGGAACACAGAAACACATATCATAAATGATTTTATGTTGATAACCACTTCACAAACACTGCCATTACATTGGTTAAGTTTGGAAAATTTATGAAAATTATGGTTCTGAGGTTCCTTTGACACCAGGGCACCAATAATTTAATATTAATATACATAGTTAAACGAAAGAATTGAAACACCAGTAGCGTGTAACAGTCGAGAATTTTTGTTGTAGTAACTTTGTAACTCATTTTGCAGTTAACTTTTGTGGGGCAAGACGCAGAATGCATTCCTGCTTGGCTTTCAAGAAAGTATGGTGCTGTAACTGTTTACCTTGATCTCAGTTACAATAGAATAAGGTAAGTCAAGCATCAGTTTAAGGTGACATTACTTATTGCTTAGTTTGTGCAAAAATTTACCTAGTTTCTATTTTGATTGTAATATCATATTACTTTTTGCCAAGATAAGCTATTTCATAATTAAATCAATTGCATCTGACAAAGATGTTAGGACATCCTGTCCTTAAATATTTCAAACAAAACTTGGAAACGTTTGCTTAGAAAGTTTTCTGCAGATTTAAGTTTGCCAGACATATTTAATTTCAAGATTACATTATAGAAAAGCTTCCTCAAAGTTGTCTGCCAAGCTGATGTGGTTAAGTAGGGTATCACATTTTCTTACTATTTCATGTCTGACCTTCACAATTCAATCACAATATGTGCGTGTCTTTTTAGTTCTGTTAACTAACAGTCACATAGAGAGAAACAAATAGGTATTTGAGTGCAGAAACAGCAATTATGGTAAGAAGGATATATGGAATGATAAAAGATTATGTTTTGGATTTTGTTAGTTTTACTTTTTGATAAATGGAAAAGGATCTGGGACCTGATAATGATGAATAACATATTCTAAAAGTCATAACTATTAATTTGGTACAATTATGTGACTACATGAGCTGTAAATATATTTCATCATGGCAAAGCCTTAGTTTGGTCATGATTGTATAAAGTGCAAAAGATACCATACCAACCATATCATAATATGCCATACCAATTGAAAGAAAAAGTAACTTGTATTTACAACTGATGTAGAAAAACTCAAAACATAACATTGTATTTCAAATATTAGGAACAATACTTGCTTGATGTTCATGCCTACTTCTGGACAAAAGATCTAACCCCTTATGCCCCCTGTGATGACTTTGTGAGTAAGGTGTAACGTAAAGTGTTTAGAACGCACTTATTGTATGCTAATAAAGGGTGTCATGACCCACAGCTTTGACTCCATCTTGCAAATTTGGTTATCACTTGAAAAGGAGTCTTAAGCCAGGGGGAAACGGATGACAAAACTGCAGCCTTTAGCAGTGAACACAGGTAAACATATTGTCCTATGTGGCCATTGAAAAAAAACGGGGAATTTCTCAGAAACCAAGTTTTAACTACAAAATATAGCTCTGGTTTTGCAAGAAACAGGCATCTAGGAATAGTAGTCTCTACAAGATTTGCCCTTTTTCAAGCATTCTGATTGATCAGAAATTAGGCATATTAGTATATGTAGACACATTATCATGAACATCAATAGTTGTTAATAACTCATTCTAAATTTCAAAAAGTGAAGCATGTCATACTTGTGAGTAAGGATATCAAAATGTTTTAGAATTGCTTTATATATCCTTGTTGTTGTTGTTGTTATTGCCGGGAGAGTCCAAGGAGTGCAGCAACGTCCACGGGGTTATCCCAGAGGTCTTGAATGGTGGCATTGGTGGGGTTTTGAGGGCAGTTTAAGAGATGTGGGATGTCGTGTGGCGTCCCATTGCAGTTTGGACAACGATTGTCCACTGTTGGATCCAGGCGGGAGAGGAATGATTTGGTGAGGCTGCTGTAGCTGGAGCGGAGTTGAGCCAGGACATTCCTGGCTTTTCTTGGGAGTTGTTGTCCAGAAGGGTGAATGTCAGGGGGTATGTTATCCTAGAGGGGGTTTGGGCCCAGTCTTCTTCGAGTTGCATCCACGAAATGGGTATGAATGTGCTTTTGAGTCTATTTGAGGTCTGGGTGATGGCTGTTTTGGACAATGGCCTGCCCGCGGTGGAGCCACCTCCCCCGGACGTCTCAAGTTCAAGCAAGGACAGAAGGAGGAGCAAATCATCGTCACTTCATTCCGGAAGAGTCCAAATCTATCTCGTTCCGCGGATCGTTTATATATCCTTAAAAGCGGCTTGGAGCAATACATTCAATGATATGTAAAATCAGATAGTAAGAAAGAACAAATTATCAAAGTTTGTAACTGAAATATGTTCCATAGACCATTCAGTAAAAAAGTAACCTTGAAAAATGGAAAAGGTAACCAGAAAAAAGTGTCCTTTCTGTAGTTAGAAAAGGGTTTTACTGTAAACAGATTGAG
The DNA here is from genome assembly GCA_024741275.1 of Chironex yamaguchii. Taxonomy (NCBI): domain Eukaryota; kingdom Metazoa; phylum Cnidaria; class Cubozoa; order Chirodropida; family Chirodropidae; genus Chironex; species Chironex yamaguchii. The sequence goes on along the minus strand of JANTCA010087445.1, from coordinate 7,058 downwards.
AATACTTTGAAAAGCTTTCTTTCAAAAGTATCGAAAATTGGCATTTCTATATAGTTCGGCACATTCTGTGGCATTGGTTTGCAACTAAGATGTGGCTACTTTATGGAGGACCATCTCTCTGGAACATGATGGAGCAGTTTATTTTTACCTATGGTTTAGCTTTTGGAATGTGCAGCCACAAACTGTACTTTCATGTTGGTGCAGTTTTTCTTTAAACAGTGGTCAGAGAGAAATCTTGACATTTTTATGTAAACTTAAGAGATAATGTTATTTGGTGCCTTCTAAAGATTTTTTGAAAAGTAAAAAAGGAACAACTGAGAAGATTGAGGAAACAAGAGAAAGATGTGGTGAGCTATTTGATTTGTGCAAAATACTGTGAAATATGTCATGACTGGGTTTTTATTTATCCTGGATGTGGAATGAGAAGGCTATTTAGACTATCAGAACCAGTGCCAGATCACTGAGTATGAGCCTGTCAATACTGATGAAGTAGGAACAATCATAATGATCATGCCTTCTCTTCATGCATTTGAAGCTTGGACACCGTGCTCCTCAATGGTGCTCTGCACTCTGCCTTTCTTGTTGTCTCTAAAAGAACTCTAACTGCTTAACTACTTTTCCAGGTCATTGGACCACCTTATTTGTGGTCTCTCTCTTGGCCTTTTCCTGTTGGCTGCCCTCTCCAACACCAGTAACATTAATTCACTTATGTATTCTCTCAGTAAATGTGTAGCATTTCTTCTATTCCTCTCCATCAAACAATCCACAAATGACATGTATTTCACTCTTTCCCATACTTTCCCATACTCCGAAAGCTGATTTTTCATCATTCTTCTATAGCATCAAAGTTCAAGTGCTCTCAGTTTCTTCATTATTACTGTAGTATAGTGCCATTTTTGCAGAAAAACATACCATTGTAACCTTGGCCTTTTTATTTCCAGCTCCATGTTTTTGCACAGCAGCTCCTTACTTTCTTAGTACTTGTCTTTTACTTGTCCTATTTTGGCCTTAATCTCTGATTCTTGCTTCCCAGTACCTGTCATTGATATTGGTAAGTAATTACCTGCTCAAGCTCTTTCCCTTCTACAAATAACATATTGTTCTCTGGTTCCCCCTTATTGATTCACATGGTCGTTGTCCTCTTTGCATTCAGTTGCATACAGTACCCTTTACAGGTGCTGACTAAGTTTGTCAACATCTGCAATTGTGCCATCAGTAAATGTAGCAATAAAGCAGCATTAAGTTGATATATAAATTACCTGCAATTCGTTTACTATTTTATCTATGTACCTTTAGCTCCTCATTATTTTTGCTCTCTAAAGCAGGGAAATAATCAGCAAGTTGATATCCAACCATCAACTGTTTACATTCTTACTTCTTTATCATTTCTCTTATCTTTAGGTATATGCAATGCCTGACGTTATTAATATTGATACCAAAAGTGTACTCAGCAGTAGCAGCTTAAGCTAAGATACATCGATAGGCTAACATTGTGAGTTTTAATTGGTATATAAGGTATACAAAGTGTATAATTGTTATTAATAATTTTGATGAGATTTTCTTGCTTTTCTATTGTGAAGTTTCTTTGGTCTGATTAGCAAATGTATCTATTCTATGTATGTCTTATAGCCACACTCTGACTGGTATTGATTGTCCATACGTTAGGTCACTAAAAGGACTAAATGGTTTTGATAAAGTGCAAGAATTGATTCTAGACAACAATCAGCTTGGAGATGACATAGAGTTTCCTTCTCTACCATGCCTGGAAACACTTACCATGAACAAGAATAACATATCCTTTTCTACAAAAAACTAACATCGTAAATTATTGGAATGTAATGAAATAAAAAATTGTAACCCTACAACAATTTTGGAGTGTTAATCATCACATTTCTTGAGCCATCTGGGCATGTCATGATATGTGACTTTTTCTTGGCACCTGTTAGAGGTACTTTAATGGTGTCCACTATCCGCTGTGACCAGTCTCTGATTGGGTACTATGCATGAGATAAATCAATGTGTCATGTAACTATCAAGAGTAGCATTATAAAGTGTAAATTTGGCTATTATTTTGTACATAGCCAATTAAACCTGATGTGTGTCCTATGGTGTGCATTGCATTTCTCAGGTCTTTAGAATTTTCTTGAGTTTTTGCCTGTCAATTATTAGTATCCTTAACTTAAAATACTTATTAAAACTAGACTTGGTGTTAGATAGGATTTCAGACAAACTTCCAAATCTGAAATATTTGAGCTTGTTGGGAAATGAGGCCTGTCCAAACCAGTTAAGTTCTCTAGAAAAGGACGAGGAAGACTACCAAAGATACAGGTATAGTGTTCTTCTTTTCTGTGTTGTTTCTTTTATTTTCTAGTGATAATTTTGTTGTAACGAACGTAACTATTTTCTTGCTGTTATTACTACTAACTAGCCATTTCTTTGTCCTCTCCATGTACTATTTCTGCTACAGCTACTACTGCCAACTGACTTTATGAACATAGTTTAGTATTTAGCTTTAAGAATCATACACAACTTAAATTAATGGGGAAATTATTATAATCATCGTAAAATCTTACTGTATATTTTGTTGATGAAGTAAGGTATAGACCAAACCAGAATGCATATAAAGATTTTGATGTATTGTTTAATATTTTGCTTATATATCATGTTGAGGTTGCCTACAATGAGAGGTTTTGTGTGACTACATTTGTGGCCAAATAAAATAAATAAAATTCACATTCCTGCTCCAATTTTTTCCTCCTTTAACCGTTGCTCCATTTGGTGTAACTTTCCTATCACTACTTTGTCTCATAGGTACTATGTTTTGTTTCGCCTGCCAACGCTGAGATTTTTAGATTCCACCCCTGTACGAGCACAAGAGCGAGAAGAGGCAAATAGGGCAGGAAAATACATGAAAATTGTCACGGCAAGTATGGTAAGTGTTACAGATAATTGTGTGATAGTTATTGTCTCATGCCTACATAACACACCAGTACTTGTCTGTCACCTCTTCCACCACTAGGCACGTTGCCACATTTTTCTGTATATTAATGCAAATTATGTTGCATATTACAAATATGCTGGGTTTGTTTAATATATGTACTTGTTACAATATATGAGGAATTTGAAATGTGTTGTGATAGAGTAGCTAATAAGTTGAAGTAACCCACCTAGATTGAGATAGTCAAAAGAAGGACTGCGAAGAAAAGTTTGAGAACTTTAATCCACTCAGCTACAAGTATGGGCATAGGTTCTGATAGGGGGTAACTGGAATATATTGTAATTGAACTTGACTTCTAGGATTACCGATCCTAACTTCATTCCACTGTATAAAACACAGCACCCTTATCCTATCTTGTTGCCTCTGTGTCTGTAACTTGGTCCAATACAATTTAGAGAAAGAAAAGCTTGTTTTTATGCAACTTCGCCTGTATGTCAAAAATTTTATACCAGTCCTATATGGTCTTTTTGTCTCGCTTTTTCGCTTTTATGCTCTTTATACCTTATAGGAGCGTCTGCAGATCTGGAAGGCGCTCCTATTCTATGTTGAAAGATCTGACCATTTTCAGTGATACCACACATTTGGCTGCATATATCGTAGTCATCTTAGAGACACATGTTTGCTCATGATGCGAAAGACGCAAACTTACATTCTGGCTTTGAGAGTTTTTTCATTTTGTCCTCTGAGGTCGAGGATTGCAATATTCTGCAGAATTTCAACCTGGTTTTGACGTTGTTTTTCACAGGGAACGGATAACGCAACTGAAGACTCCGATTCTGATGTCGGTTATACACCTTTGCCCGCTGCATCGCGTGGAGAAGGAGAACATAAGGGCACGTATGGAAAATGTAGATATATCTATTATGGACGACACTCGGAAGGCAATCGGTTTATAGTCAACAGTGACTTATGAGTTTTCGGACGAAGACGTTTTCAGTACTTTGTAACAACTGAAATGAATCGTACCTCCAACTTTCTTGGGGTTTATTGGAAAACAAGTTGGATCCGCTTTTCGCTTGAATTTTTGTTGATGGATTGATGACAAGTGCAAGACTGTTGCTATATATATATAGTTACCAGTAACGAATGCTAACTCGGTTTTCTGTTAAGGGATTTTAAATCATGTCTTTTATAGTCTAGGATGTAATTATTGATTTCACAGATTTAAGACTTTCCTTTTTATGAATATCTTTTATTGTAAGACAAACTGTCAATTTAGGACTTTCTTGGAAAATGGTGACTAGGGATTTTTTGTTTGCCAAGGTTAGAAATGTAACAGAATGAATCTTTTCTTGTCTATAAGGTTTGATATGATTCATTTTATAGGTACTATATGTTAGTCACATAACATTTATTGTTTAACCTATCCTATTTTTATCTTGCTTGGTAAACTTTATTAGTGAGTGGGCATTTTAAGAAACCTTAAACGTGTTTGGCGTTTTCTTCCTGACAAATATGTAGTAAGTTGAAAATTGTATTGATTCCTGTATTGCTTCTTTTTGCTTATCAAAAATGCAGCAGAATCTTTACCTTGTTTACAATGTTTGGTAGCTATATGGATTTTATAATAAACAGAGTTAAAAGTTGTGATTGTAACTAACAGAGCTTCAAATTTGTGTCTCACGACTGCAAATCTGACATTTCTTGACCCCTTTCCTTGATATGCGTCTGACTTAAAGTTCCGGGTTCGGAGCTCGTCATTTACAGCAGTTCGTCTAAGTTAACTGTGTATGCCTTAAGAATCTCACTTGCAAAAGTTATAGTGGCACTATTTCATCTATCTTCTTGTATTTGGCGATAAAGAGTCATGAACTATCAATAACAGGCCACTGCCTCCCTGTCATTTCATTCTGGTCTACAAGCGTAGAAGTACTAAGAATTAACTAAATGTCTTAGAAATTAAATATGTCTTCATCTAATTATGCAACAGAATAATTGTACTCCAAGTGTATAGGGAGCATGCTATTTTCGGCTAGATAATATTTGATGTGATATTGAATAAGGTAACAGGAAATTTATGCTGACAAGGTAAAGGCAGAGGTACCTTTGTTTCATGAAAATCTAGGTCGATGTGCCCAGTTTTAGCTACGCAGTTAATGGAAGTGAAAAAACCCCTAGCAATTATTATATCGTTAACGTTCCCTTTCAATTTTCGTTTCAAAACATTCCAAGAATCCTGCAACACATTTTGCAGACTTATGTGTAAATAGTAAATAGGCAAAGTTAAATGGTAATGTATATGTTTTTAATTCATACTGAGGCAATTTGTGAGGAAATAAGACCTGTTATATTTTATAGATGTCTTCATTTTGATTGCAATTTCGACGCCTTATGATTCATAAGGGGAAACAAAACCCATGTTTCATTTGCTTTCTTTAGTATGTCATATCTTATAAGATTTAGACTTTTTAACTGCAGTGTATATTTATAAACTATTTGATTGTTTTTATTATCAGCATTGTTTTTACTGTTTCGCACTAGATTGTAGAATTGCCTGATAGTGTTACATGAGGATTTAACAGTTTTTATCTTCCAATGTAACATTGATGCATTGCGCAGTTTTGAATGATTGCTCAATAGCATGACAATATTGAGATGTAGCGATGGTATGAAGTTTTGTACCATGTGCGTGAGTTGATGCTTAAAGAAGATTAAAGTGCGATCCAATTGCTCCGATCAACTAGTTACCAACATAGGTCAGTATTTAGTTGTCTTTTGGTTAAGTCGTGATCTACAGGCAGCCTTAAAAAGGCAGGTGGACCACTTTTGGGTATCAAAGTAAAGTACTAATTTACGTGCTGTGTCTGTCACTCGACTGTACTAGCAGGCTTAAGAAAAGGTTGACCATTGAGCTATTTCAGTAGGAGAGTTATAAAGTTTGCAGTTGGAGCAGCCTTATCAGTGATGATCCTTAACTCCTGTTCTCTGCTCAGGATCACCCTGTCTGTTTTATTTTGAACTTAGAACGGTGGGCAGCCTGTAAGACGGGTTTCAGTATGAGATGGCCAGAGAACATTTTAAGGCCCTGCTTACATGAGGTGGGCTGGCTGGTTTAGGTGAGATCTGTGTGTTCATAATGATTCTATACAATTTTATATTTGTGTTTACATTAAAAGTAAGCCAGCCCAATTCGGCGAGACCTGTGAGAAACGTCGGTGGGATCCATGTAAACGCGATCAGGTGGGCTGGCTCACTTAGGTGTTTAAAAATTAACGTTATACGCATGTGCAAACAACTTTTGCAACAAATGTTTTCATCACTAAATTAACAATGAGTTACAGTCGGATCCCAAATTCGATTTCGATCTTCAATCTCCAAGACGCTATCCCATCTGGGATAGAACTCGTTTCATGTTAACACCAGAGAAATCGATCCCACCAGAGTGAGCCAGCTCACCTCTTGTAAACAGGCTCTGAGTGGTCTATCTGCGAGAAGACGTGGAAGTCATTAATAAACATAGTTTGCCTTCATGACTATTCGCCTCATTTTGTACTCTCAACTAGCAAATGTTACAAGCATTGATATAAAAGCAACCCCAATGAATATTTACGGCTGAATGGTGTATTAATGTTATATGGTGGATAAGGCGACGTTGTGTTATGGATAGGGCGATGTTGTGTGATGGATACGGCGACGTTGTATGGTGGATAAGGCGATGTGTGATGGATAAGGCGACGTGTGATGGATACGGTGACGTTGTGTGATGGATAAGGCGACGTTGTATGGTGGATAAGGCGACGTTGTATGGTGGATATGGCGACGTTGTGTGATGCATAAGGCGACGTTGTATGATGGATAAGGCGATGTTGTGTGATGGATAAGGCGACGTTGTGTGATGGATAAGGCGACGTTGTATGGTGGATAAGGCGACGTTGTATGGTGGATAAGGCGACGTTGTATGGTGGATAAGGCGACGTTTTGTGATGGATAAGGCGACGTTGTGTGATGGATACGGTGACGTATGATGGATACGGCGACGTATGGTGGATAAGGCGACGTTCTGTTGTGGATAAGGCGACGTTCTGTTGTGGATAAGGCGACGTTGTATGGTGGATAAGGC
>JANTCA010087434.1:0-14003 GCA_024741275.1 Chironex yamaguchii | reverse complement strand
GGTCATAAACACCATAAAGAATGTCCAACCGATCTTTGTTTACAAATTTACCCGTTCCTGCTCAGACGTCATATTCGTACTCCAACCCAGCCCCCTTAGTGCGCGGTCCTGCATAAAAAAATAGATTTTCGGACGTTCTATGCGCTTTTGGCCACAGAAAACAGAAAAATAACATTGACAATTGATTTCTACGAACCCAATTTACCCAAACAAGTTAAAAGCGAAAAAGGTGTAGGTCCACTTTAAGGATCCAATGTAATTTGATTTGAACAGTTCTGAAGAAGACTTATGTCGAAACGATAAATTGTTAATCTTCTTTATTACATGACTGAATATATATATATATATATATATATATGTATTACAAATATTTGACACTGATCAAGGCTTAAGCCGAAACACAGAAAAAATTAATGAATTTCCCCTTACCCACCACTGGGTTTCATCTCGTAATACCAAGAACTTTGAATGCCCTTCACTAAACCTTTGTGCCGTGATGGCACGGAGGTTTGAGTGTTGGCTTTTAAGTCTGAGGATTGCAAGTTCAAGCCCGGTCAGCTCCCACTTAGTGCAGCTACTGTGGTAATGTTCCACTCTTGATGAATATATCAATATAAAGCACTGTGTCTGTTGAGATGTTATACACATATATACATATATATATAGCTTATTTTAAGAATTTATGGTATACAACAAGGCGATTTGAATAGAATATTCAATTTGACTCAAACAATTTTACTGTCAATAAGTGAATAGTTGCAAAAACCACTTTGTATAAAAACCCTTGGCATGATAAACATGAAGCCATTCCATTGAAAAATTCTTTGTACCTAATGTAAAACTTTAAGATTCAAGAAAGTATGCAAGTCCTAAAACTTCTGTGCCTCCTAACACAGTTTGGTAAATTTGAATTGATCAATGGTACCTAAACATCTTTAATAGGGTTTATTGTGGAAAATATTGTGTTTTAATGTAAGCTATCAAAACTGAATCATTCAAGTATTAAAGTAATTACTTGTGTAATTGTTTCTCTACTTGGTTTTTCGGTAGCCCAAGTGACAAAGAAGCATTATATAAACATTTCCTTACATGTACTCCAATACTGCTTAAAAACATGCTTAAAATATGGATAAGCAAGCTGATTGGGTATTACTTGCCACATTCAAGATGACTCTTTTTAAAGAGTATCACAAATAGGGTTTCTTTACACTGTTGCGGAATAGAATGTTTGATTACAACGCAATTAAATAAGTGCTGCAATGGATCCAATAAATGTTGACCACCAGGCTTAACAGACTATGAACAGATGATATCTAGTCCAAACTTTTTAAAATTCTACATGGTCCATGTATAAATTTCACTTTCAATTATGGTAGTGAATGGTCAGTAAATATTCACAATGAAGCTATTTATAAAATTTTGATCACCATTCAAGAATGTCTTCCTTGTTATCTTACTATCACTATCCAGAATACCTTATTATGAGTTCTTTGCTAATTGCTAGTATTCTAAGGGTAGCATAACAATCTTTATGAGAAGGAAGGCTTTTGATTACATAAATGTCTTTCAATAACTACCCTTTCTTGTCATAAAATGAAAGCTAGCAACAATAACCTAGAAAGGTAACTCCAAAATACATGAAAATTATCTACTCACAAGAGACAGATTTGTACATACTTCTGTGCTGCAAAGTAGTCAAATGACTTCATTGACATAGCCCAGCTAAACCAGATGGAGTCTGGTGTCACCTCATCTTAGTTTTACTAAGATTATACAATCTACATTCTCTATATTCTTTTGCTTTAATAAGTGTCATTTAGCACTTCAGTTTACGTTTTACAGTTCTTGAATCATTTGAAAGTTATTATATTCTCAGCTATGAGTCATTTAATTCTTTTCTTACACAAATTGCCACTTATCTTTTTAAATTGTACAGACACATAAAGAAGTCCTTAAAGACCCTATAAAACCTGTTGAAAATATCTTTTTGCACGTGCCACTTGTATGTTCATTTTTTGGGTAATACCATCAAAGCAAAAATGGTACATCTTAAGTATCATTGGTCAAATAGCTCCTTTTTCTATCATTTTAAAACTAAACAGCATCTGATGATTTTGTCAAATTTGTTTCCCATTTTGTTTCCATTCCAATACAGCTAAACTACATTTACTTGATAACATATATCAAATAAAGCAAAGCAGTCAGTTTATCATAAAATTACTTGGCCCTTATGAGGCAATTGGTTAAATTTTATGTTGTTTGATTCACCTACATCGCACGAACAGCAAATAAATTTCACATATGCTCAGAAGTGACATTTCTGTAGCATTCAACTGATGCCAGATTTTTCAAAATCAAACGTAGTCCTAACTTTATCAAAGTTGACATCGAAGTCAAACTTAGGGTTCAAAGCTTTGTCAAATTTGACATCAAAGTAAAATGTGGATGTGCAACTATTAGATACCTACAGTAATTTCTAATAAATGTCATTTCCAGACCTTCCACAACCCTGGGTTACCCATCTACTTCTTGTTTGACAATGCTGTTAGTTGACCTTTGCCAACATTTACTAACTTCCCACGATTTTTCTCTCTTGTGTATGTTCCTAGGGAACCCTCATACAGTATATGTATAATATTTATTGCTTCGTAAAGCCTGTGTGCTGTGGTTGCTATCCATCCAGGGCTGATTCATGTGGTCAAAGGCCAAGTCAATCTGACATGACTGATACTACCAGCAGAATGTTGGACATCATATAGCAGATTAAGCAAGTCGTCAATCATGTACCAAACCATTATCATAATTCATGGAAGAAAATGTTCTTTAAATATTCTCATACAATCAAGGTTTGCTGCTATAATGTCCCTCAATGGCATTTGACTAAATGCTATGTTCAGGAAGTATCTCAGTTATAGCACAAAGCCAATTTATTGCCAAATTTCTGCATAAATCAACTTTGGCTTCAACATGAAGGTAATTGTTTTATTATAACGTTTAAATGAAGGGAAATACAAAAGTCAGTTACACACAGATTACTGTACATAACACAGATACTACACAAGAATTGTGTTGAGTACTTTTACTGTGGGAAACATTCCTGCGAGGGGACCAAGTAAAAAACTACAATACTATCCAAACACCAACTTCCTGTCTAAGGGTAAAAACTCAGTAGGTGCCATGTTCAAAAACACTTGTTCATAGTAGGTGGCCAACATAAGATGAACTACACAGCCTTTGGTATGCAAGAAAAAATGTACAGTATGACTACAGAAAATATATTTTAATTAATACCCGATACTGCTCACACAGTACTCCTAAAAACAAGTACTGCTGCTCGCTAAGCTTCAAAAAACTGGATTAGCACAAGGGTACTCAGCTACCGATGTGTCTATATAGATTGCCTGTTCCTAGTAGTCTGAATATACGTGTATGCAATGTGAAGTGGCCGACTATCAAAACATGGCAAGGGAGCTTTTTCGTTTTTGTAAAATATAAAGTCCTCAATCTGGCCGTATGGACCAATACTTTCATATAAAGTTCTTTTATCGACAATTATGGTAGTCAGACCATTAATTTTGGAAGCAAAAATAATGACTATTTTCCGTTTATTAACATTATCTTCCAAAAAATAAATTCCATGCTCATAATGATAACGATGCCTATTTTCTAACTCTCAAAGCATAGGTCAACCACAAGGAGACCGCAAAGCCAACTATTCCCCTGACACTCACTAACAATAAAAGTACCCATTAACACGATCATTGTGTACACAAGTGACTTACGGAGCCACTGTACTGTGTTGTGTTAATGTCTTAACGTTCATCGATGTTATTCCTCTGGTAAATTAAAATAAATCCTTGGCACAACAAAGAAATAATGCGGTTGAACGCAAGGCACCAAAATAAAAAAACACCGTGACTCTCAGATGATGAGGTTGGCGTAACTTGTGTACACAATGATCTTGTTCATCAATACGAAATAACGTACGTATGAAGAGTATATATGGTAAATATAAAGTATGTATAAATGAATATGAATCAGATTCTGCGAGCAAAACTGGAGCAAAACTGGAGCAAACGTACTTCGAAGAGCTTATCAAGTAGACCTGGGTTCGGAGAAATTGTATTATGCGCCAGCTGAGTTTCTGGGCCTTTAAAATGTCAAAGAACTGAAGTGTAACAAACCGTTCACTAACATGAAGTGATTTTACTGATAACCAGCTAAACATGATGTAAGTACTGTATATACTAACTGAAGCTAAGGGGAAACATGACACGCGTAGTTCGTCACACTACACAATATCACACACAAGTAGAACCCTTCAGCTTGGATTTTGTTGTCAACACGTCACTTATCAACATCACGGTACCATAAGTTGAAAGACAGCAAGAGCTAAAAATAGGCTAATTGGAGATAACAAAACACAGACCAAGTATGACTCTTAAACATTATTCGTATTGAGAAACGTCGGTTCACACCTCCTCTAACGTCATCCCGTTACACGAGTGAGTCTTGTTCGGGCAAGATACTATGTTGAGTTAGCTCTACTTGTCAATCTATGAGACGGAACATGTGCGTAAATACTTGAGCTGTGTCTCTACTGGACTCCCAATCAAATCACCACGTCGCCTGGGATTACAAACGTATTAATCAACCAGGCTGTTCTTACCTTGAGTTTAGGGGTCGAACTCGTACAGCAACTTTTACTGAAGCCATGTCGGTTATGATAATCCTTTCTTTTCATTTCACTATAACACTAGATAAACAATTTATCATTAGATACACCTTACATTATTCTAACACAGCTGTTTTCTGCTATACAATCAAAAATTGGCATATTTATCCGCTCCGGTCATGTGAAGGCAGTCTGACGGGAACGTTAGCCATGTCGTCAGAAAAGGAATAAAGTTGCAATTGAGAACGAGTTTAGAAAAATTCAAAGAGAGAACTAACAATTGAAAATAAACAATAAAACTGGCGGGAAATACAAATTATGGTCCTAAACAAAACCATAAACAATATAAATTGAAGACTTATGAATTGTAAACCACGAAAACAGGGCTTCAAACGGAGTTCATGCTTCATCACTTTCTTTTCAATTTTTTTTAATTCAACTCGCTTGGACACCATTCTTACACGTCTCCCGAAAAACAAAGCAAATTAAGACTGCAATAGAAAGAAATACCAGCTTCATATCCTTCACAAATTCTATGACAGTTCTCACATCAGTTGAATATCAGGAATAATACTGTACCTGGCTCTTGCTAAGCAGATTATACACTGTAGACGCGCAGATGCGCAGGTGATTACAGGACTACATAAGTTCTATTTCGCTTCGGCCTGTTGAATATCGGTACTTTATACAAAATCTGTATTACTTCTAGTATGTGGTTGATTGATTGGTCCATTTATTATAACTTAATACAAACTTAATAAACCTTTTGAACATTACATTTTACAAGCCAATATTCGCATTGTTTCTAAATAAGTTCGGTGCATCAAGTCTTCTTTCCCTTCAACAATACAAAGTACATGAAGTCAAATGTTGTTAATCAGATTACGTATAGAAACAGAGGTGCCAGAAGCTTTATGAAGCGGCGGGGCCATGAAGCGTCGAAATTGCATCTAAAAGGCAGCAACTATGGTTTGAACAATCTTTTTGTGGTACCAAACTTGAAAATCGCCTTGAAAATTTGCGACATTGCGCTAAAAACATACTTTTTTTCGTCTGACACTCTTCAGAGTATGAAACGTCAGAAAGGAAAGTATATGTATATGGCAACCTATTTATACGAAACATGTAGCAAAACTAGAAAATCCTAGACAAGAAAGGAAACAAAGAAAGAGCCTTTTTCAAAAAGGCGTTCGAGTTATGAATCTTATATTTCATTGTAATATAAAACTCAATCTGATAGGTTGGGAAACGTTTCCCTATGATCAATACTGTGGAATGATTTCATGAACACTCGATTAGTTTTCATAGTGTTGAAAGTGACAAATATGTTAGTAGTACAGTTGAAAACATCAGAGAAATGTCCACAAGTTAGAACGTCAATATAAACTAGTGATTAAAGTTTAACTGTTCAACTTGTGGAGGCAGGAGCTGACGAATATATTGTAACCGTAGAAAAACATTAAGCAAGACAGAATTTGTAATTATCAGCCAAAAGGAAGAAGAGAACTAGCGAATTCACAGATCACTCTTCACTACCAAACAAGTCTGCAATATTTTAATCAAATACTTGGCTTTTAAATAATGTGAAAGGTAATCACTTTCACGTTCAGTAGTGCTTAATGCCAATCAAATCAATAAAATGAGAGAGAAGATTTTGATAGAACAGATCACTCAAAGGAATATCACTGTAATACTTATCCTGAATAATTCAATAAAACACCATCTGTTTCTGCACGTAAGTTTTCTTTGCATTCTGTTTGCTTAAAAGCGTCAGATCCTTGTATACAAGAGACTTAAAAAGAGACTTACACATACATTCATTTTTTCCGTGTTACAGATGCAAGTGTTTTTCAATCACAATATGGTATATTCAAATCGGAAAATCAAATGGCAAAAGGATAGAAATAACAGTATTTAAATTTCTGACAATGCAAGTTGAAATGGGCCCCTCCTAATCGTTCTATGGGACTGAGTCATTGCTTTCAACATTGTGATAGAAAGTTATATTGTAACCTAAAACCAGTAGTGATGAGTAAGTTAAAATTGTAACATTACCGCTCTTTTAAAGAAGAGGACAATTCATTAACGAATTTTGCTCTACAAGGCGTTTGCCAAGCCACAAAGTTATTTTTTATGTATGTCATATAGGTCAAGTATAGGATGACCAATCAGAATACAGAGAAAGGACAACAAAAAATGTAATAACGGATCTACTGATAAACACAAAAATGAATGAAAAAAATGTGGATGTCAGTGTCAAATGAAGTCAAATTTTAAGCTAAATCCGTAAGAGTGAAGGGTTCCTAAAGTGTAGATAAAATCGTTTCTCGTTGTTTGTCTACGGTAGTGGTCTCTATTGTTGTGACGGACGACCGTGTTCTTGAGATTGGTCTGGCGGAAATGTGATGTCGAATGTGTATGGCGACAGTGGCATATGTCTCCTGGGTGTTGGCAGAAGCGCTCAGAAAAAACCCGCTTCGCTTCACCTACATACAAAATGTCACATTTAGGACACATACTTAAGCACACTGCGTTCATTGAGGTACGTCATTCTGCTTCCTGTCACTAAAAGAGATAAAAGTGATGTGTTAAAGACGTTTCCTTTATTTGTGCTGTTAACATAATTAAAGGAAGGTCAGTTTACCCTTCTTATTAAATACGTCGTTTATAGTTGTTTGAGAGATTGACAACGGAGGGATTGATGGCAGTAGGGTAGAGGGAGGGGGGAATGTATTTGCTCTGCTAATGTATTTAAACGACTTTACTTGGGAGGAAACGAGTCATAGTTTAGCAGACGAAACTACACCAATACGTCCATAACGAACATAAGGAATGCAGTTACTCTTTCTACGATGATTTATGGTGAAGACGGAAGGTAACATAACAAAGCCAAGGACACTCATAGTTGAACAAAGGAAAATTACAAAACGACAAACGACAAATTACACTGATGTGTTGGTAAACAAATTGGAATTGGAATTGGAATTCATTACATTATAAGTACTGTTTTAAAATGTGTCCATAATATTTTAAGCATCCACTACCCTTTTTCAGTAAAGTACTAGATAGCATTAGTCTGATAAAAAGTTTATTCTAAACATCCTTTCACACTTTTGGAATATAGTCCTGAACGTTTATCGTGGTATATGTAGATATGCTGAAATTTATACACTTAAGTTGTAGGTATTTGTTGAGTTTAAAAGCCTTACTTTACTTATCCCATGCCCACGGTCCTTGTGTCAACTTCACTACAAACTGGATATGTTTTATAATTTCATACCTTTTCATGCCGCTTGATTATCTTCAAATTTTAAACTGTCTAAAAATTGTCAATAGCGGCTCAAAGTGTAAAGAAAATATCCTTAATTGTTGGCGTCTCGTACTTCTTGATGGGAGAATCCCAAAATACATGAATGTGCTTATATGTATATATTAATACACATTGGTCTGTATGTATTCAAGTAAATACGACTGGTTATAAATCCAATATCTGCTAGGAATCTAGAGGAATTGAAAGGAGATGCAGATGAAGACAATACCTTACATAGACAGACAGCTGGAGTTAATGAATATCAACTTAGCTATCATAAGAAGAGAGTAATGAAAAGAAACTGGTGCAAGTTACGAACAATGGAAACTTTGGAAATAAATCATCACTTACGTGGAGGGGTGTTCCTGTGACTTGGCTGTAGGAACATTTGTTATTTAGCCTATGCGCCTATTTATAACAATTTTTGCTTTGTGTGAGAATCTCATGAGATATGGCTACCAAAAGTAGGAGGATAGGCCTAAGGCTCCTGTACGTACTTTACTTGTATATGCAGTTATTTTTAATTGAGGATGCTTGAAAGATCTTGCCGTTGTCCTTTCTTGGGTTCTCTGTCTATTGTTTCCTTATTAAACTCATGTTCAAGCTTTTCTTAATATGCATGTTTCTCCATGATTCAGCTTTAGGATACAGGGAAGTTTGTCTCTGTTAAAGAAATGCAAATCTGCAAGCGATTTTTGTCCTTGGTTTACAAGTATATACAAGCCGGCAATGAAAAGGGAGAAACACAAAATATTTGCTGATAGAAGATCACTTTAAAACTTAGTTTCCATGTAATATGGATTATTGTCCCTTGAAAACTTATTCCTTGTAATATTGGCAAACGTCTTTGGCAGGTATATTTATAAATAGGGAAAATTGGACATGCTAGTTAGCTGCAAAGTTTGCTCTATTGGTCCAATAAAAATATTAAAGCAAGTCTGCCTAGCTGCAATAAATTAACGTTGCCGTAAATTCAAGCACCAAACGACAACCAATATACCTACTTGATACTAAAGTAGTCAAGGTTTACACCGTAAAGGACGTTCTGGACGTTATAATTGCTTAAAGAAGAAACAGTAACCACGTTTGTAGTGATATAACAGCCTATTTCGATCGGTATACGGAAAAGCGTATGCCCGCATTGTCTTGCAGTTTTTATACGGCAATAAACAGGCGCATGTCACTTCGTTGTATCAAGTCTTTAGAACAAGTTTAGAAAAAGTACCAAGGGTCATTCACAAGCAATTAATTGGAGCAGATTACTCGTAACTCAGTGATAATGGAGTTGGTCGTGGGAAACTGTGCCCAAACTACGTAGTGGATACCTCCCAGTGTAAAACTAAACAATGGATAACTTACATGATTGATAATAGTTGCATAACATTTTTAAACAACGAGTACTGGGTCACTTGCAGGCTTTATACCCACTATCAATGGCCTGGGATAGTTTTACTCTCTTCTCTGTGATGAAATTATGACTTTAAATCTATCCTTTGAGCTACACGACAGCGGAGAAGAATTTCACAGTCTAGCTTTACAGTTTGCACTCTCGTGCAATCGTATCTTTGTCACTTTCATTGCTCATTTCCTCTTTGCATTTATAATTAATCAACTGTGCTGTCTCCCAAGGAAACATACAGAAATATCAGTCTAGATCCAGTCCCCAAACTTGCATGGATGGCCGTCCGATTCCTTGTTATCCAAATTTAAAGTTGTTGTGGCCAACCAACAGACCTCGGACCTGGTCAACTAATTGTGAATTGTTGCCTTGTAAATATACTGTATTTGCCAACCTAAAAATGACAACAAACCTCGCGGTGTAAGATGATTATTTCTGAATAATTAGTGTTTTCAAAACACTCTTTATTTTTGATTGCCGTAGTTTACACTTGGTAAGTCTGTGAAAAGAAAACTGGGCAGGTGACTGATATAAATTTTGAATGAGGGAGAGACGTTGAATTGTAAAATGTATATTGAATTACTCAGCACTCAAGAACCGGTAAAGGACTGACATAGCTTGAAGAAAACTTATTAAGTTTTTGGTGTGACACTGATCTTATGGGTTCGTCAAACGTTTTTAATGACTTACTTCCTTCTGCGTTTCCATTGTCCCAGTTGAAATAGCTAAAACTTTTCTTTTCTTCTCTTTTTCCTTGATATGTAATTTGGTTAATATTTTGTATCTTACTTATTATTAGTTATAATCTATCAATGCTGCTCCTACTCATGTCCTTGCAATTAGCAGTTTTGTTGAAAAACGATTTTACTGCTCGTTTATAAATATATTGCCTGCTATAGCTAGTGATGTTCTAATTCTCTGTTTCCTTGATCCGGTATCTTTGTTCAATCTTCCATATCCTGCTGCGTCTAACATACTTCTTTGGAGCCCTGTCGCTCGATTTTAAATTTCTATCATTAGTTCATGTTACCAGTCTTTGGATGTATTTTTGTTTTGTTCTTTCCTTCTTTTGCCTCACTTTTGATAATTTCGGCGACAAAATTCTCCCCTTATGACGTTCCGCTGTCGTATAACAACCTTCTCTTGCATTTATTTCTATATTTTTGTCAACCCTTCCATTACAAGATATGGCCTTTTAGTAACATTGATGTCGCTTCAGTTGAAAACACTTGTAATTCATCGATTCATCGGCTTAAATCGAATCAGATGATCGAAATCTACCTCACTAAATACGTTTCTGATCCTTCCTTAACTAAGGTTCAAGTGGCTAACGTTTATTTATATGTATCGATATACTTACTATTGCAATCGTAGGGTCACTCTGTCTCATGTCTTCAAAAGGAAATCCTCCTTTCCAGATAAAAAGCTTGTTTCCTTTCTAATTGCCACTCACACCTAATAAAGAGAAATCCCTGTGAATTCTGTAATTTTGTGTCCCTCTACTAGTTCATTTGCAAGGATAGGACGTCAGCCATAGGCAGAGAAGAATTCGGTCAAACTTTTCATTTGCCATTGTTACTAGGGGTCAGATAGATGTATGTAACAATAAGGGTAACAAATATGTCCAACTTTGTTTTTTAGTCTATATAACAATAAATTAGAAGGTATCAGGTGTTTTTGCTTTTTCCTTTAACTATTGTTATTTTTGAATCAGCTCCTTAATTTTTGTTGTCAAGAAATAAACAGTTTTGGTAAGGCATTGTGAAAGCCACAACTTTAAAACATTACTGATCTTTGGAAGTAGAGATGGCGGAAATATCGAAGTCAGACTTAGAAAAAATAACACAAGATACAATATCCGTCTACCAACAATTTGCAAAATAGTCTCTCGTTCATTGTGAGAGAGATACAAGCAAATACTCGTCAAGAGTGAAAACTAAGGAAAAAAGGACAATTTTATTTATTGATGTTGTAATATACGTGTATATCTATGTGAGGTCAAGAAACCCAGCCATTTAATAAGAAAACATTGGGAAGTAACTCTACTAATGTAAAAAAAACAAATTGACTCGCTGCCCTTTCCAGTATAGGATGTTTAATTTTTCGAAGTATAAGATTTTTCAAGGTATGGCAACGGACATCACTTCTAGATTAGTAGTGTGAGATAGCAATTGACCTATAGAAGAGAAAAGGAACCAATGCTGGGCAATGTTAAAACAAAAATAAAGTTACTTTTATATATAACCAAACTCAACAACGACGAATGTTCCCTTTTAAGTAAACAAAAAAACAAGAGTAAATTGGTGCCGGGAAATTTTAAGGCAAAAATTAAAAGGATGCCCTCTAGTGTATATTCACAATAATGTTTACTTAACACTATCCACATGCTGTTCAGCGATGTAACCTGAGCTACTGTCAGGAAATAAATAAATACGAAAATCATAAACGACATAAACGAAATTTTTCTTGCTTCCTTCAAGGCATCTATCTGTTATACAGTCTTTTTATTCCTATCAATTCTCTGCCCATTATGCATTTGGTTGTTTAGGCCATCATCAACATCCTCGACATCATCATCACCATGACAGTCTGTCGAAATTGGTTCTGCCTGTTTCGTTAAGTCTGATCAAATTTCTCCACGCACCTCAGTCCTTCGTCGCCAAAACTTCCTGTCACCACCAAACTTCCAATATCGTCTTTGAATCTAAAACTCAAGCTGCCTTGATTAAGTTTTCTCTCGTATAAATGTTCACGGTCATCTGCAATTAAAGTAGCCTTCTATGATAGCTGAAGGTTTTAACACACAAATAAGTTGAGATGTGAGTCGTTTTGAAGTTTTTAAAAAGTAATTCACGTGATGGTCGACTTATAATAAAAAATAGCATTGTATGTAAAAGTTGTATGAGAAAAGAGTGACGTCTTTTCAATCTATCCAACGGCCTCTTTCCATCTCTCTCTGCTGTTTGTGTCTGTCCTCCCTCCCACCTTCCCCGTCTTTGCATCATATCAAAGAAATCTGTAAGCAAGAATCTACATGTACGTGAAAAAAGAAGACATCTACTACGGCTCCAACAAGGAAATATTACAGTGGCTTTCACAAAGGAAACAAACTTCTTTTAAAAATAAGTAACATTTAACGGATGAACTTGGCATTTTAATACAAAGGTTTGATTACCGCAAAAATGTAAATCCGATTTCACTCTACTCCAATCCAAGAAGACAACGAAGATTATCTTCACAGAGACAAGATCAACTCAATTTCCTAGTTGGATAATCATATGCCAAGGTTAATCTAACATAAAAAGCTTTCATTGCAAGTCCGATTCGAATCCCGTCAAAATTCAAAATTGTGATTTGAATCTCGATTGAATGGAAAAATGTAATCAGGTGTATCAAATCAAAATTTGATTCCCTTTCGGCTTTTGTAATATTTCAATGGAGTTTTCCCAACAGAGACTCCGCGGGACAAAGAGCACTCTTGATCCATCTCAGCTGCGGATGACCTTGACTAACCTTCTTACCTTCTAAATTACAAATTCATACGCGTTATGCTATGATAAGCCTGCATGGAGACTTAATGGTCTCTGTGCCCTTCGTCTGGGATTACTGTCCTGGATAGTAAGCGTTAAGGCTTGCGGATCAAGACAGTAGGTTTTGCCTACTAACTAGTCAACGCTTGCTGATTGCATCATATTGCCCTTCTAATGGTGTAATCCCAGTTGCTACATTATTACGTTTATAAAGCCTCAAGATGTCTTTCTTGGTACCAAAGACAGGCAAATAGGTAGAGTAAGCTTTGTCAGTGCCACGTGATACAGTAAATGAGACGATGGTCTTGCAAGCCAGCGGTTGGGAGTTAGAATTCGTGTCACTACAAAAAAAGTCGCCACTGGTGAGAGGTAACGCACGCTCACTATAAAAAAGGACTCACTTTCTAAAACATTCCCTAACCCTAGAAAGCTATGCTGCAAATTCTTATGCTACAACCTACTCCTGTCGCAACTTTGATACAGAACACGAGCAATCCAATTACGCAGACTGATGATAAAAATGAAAGAAATGAAAGGAAGTAGGAGAAAAGCATTTCTTTACCTCATTGCTTTTGTGTGTTCGAACTTCGAATCAAATCTAAAATTATAATGGTAGAACTTTCAGTAAAATTTGAGGCGCTGTTGCTTCTAGTGAAATGATTTCTTGAAAGTAAAGTTACTGTATGGACTCTGAAATGTCTAAACGTAAATGGCCAACTTTAGCAGCATTTGTTTTCACAAAGTTTTCCTATTGTCTTTAATATAAATTTTTTGGTTCCTTATATCCAGCCTCGTGTTGTCCTTAAATTGCTCAATTTTTGACAATATGAGCCTCAATGTTCTCACAAAAAGTGTTGTTACTGAAAAAATGGCGTACACTAAATTGAATTCCTTTTAACAGCTCTTAACCGACAAGCAGTAAAGAATGCACAAATATCTGGCCCGTGAGGCTAGTGTACAACAAATAAAAAATTAAATTTAAATTTGTAACTTTACAGCGTTTTCGAAGTGGGAGCGATCCATATCAAAGCTACGAGACCGTAGCCATGCATACAAATTAAGAATAGAGTATATAGGTCATATCCTCCT
>JANTCA010087412.1:0-14004 GCA_024741275.1 Chironex yamaguchii | reverse complement strand
CTGTCTGTCTGTCTGTCTGTCTGTCTGTCTATCTATCTATCTATCTATCTATCTATCTATCTATCTATCTATCTATTTATCTATCTATCTATCTATATCTATCTATCTATCTATCTATCCAAGCCAACTGAGATCCCACTGCTGGGCAAGGCCTCCCTCATGTTTATCCACTCCAGTCTATTTCACGTAATCCTCCTCCATCCTGGTTGAAACTTCTTAATCTCATCTTCCCATCTTTAAACTGTCGACATCCTCTTCTCTTTCTGTCTCTCGGATACCAGTTGGTGACTCTCTCTGACCATCGTCTATCTCTCCGTCGCAATACATGACCTGCCAATCTCCACTTAGCTTTTCTTATCTCTTATCTCTTTCTTATAGCATCTCACTTTCGTTTGTTCACGAATCCAGACATTTGATTGTCCTAAACGTGCCAATCCCTAAATATTCTCTTTGCAACAAATCAAGCATCAAGAGTCGCCGATATTTATATTTGTTATTTTTTTCGACGATAGATTCTCCATTCGACTTTTAATCATTTTATAGAAGATACCATGCATTCTACGTTGCACTTTACTTGCAACCACCTTTTATGCAGTAGAATCTCTTGTTCTAATTAAAAAAATATTACGACTGACTTAACCTGTCTCCAAGCAACACAGACACATTCTCAACTCCTTGTGTGTTTGAGAAGACAACCTCTGAAAAGAAAATCATGAATAAACAATGTAATTATGGCACACGTTTTGTCCTCCCTTAAGATGAGTCCTGATTGAGAGCAAAGAAAATCGTTGGAATCCTATTTGTCGAACTTTTGTGATTGTCGGAAAGCGACTGGCGGCTAAGGATAAGAATTTCGTTTGGCAAGTTTGCAAAATAGACTGAATTTTTAAGCTTTCGTCATTACTATGCCGTTAACAAAGATACGATTCATTGGGAGAAGAAAATTCGAAGTCATTGGCACATTTTTAATTACACAATTTTAAATTATTTAAAAGATCAGGAAAAATACGTAATTTTCGGAAGTAGAAATGATTACATATCAAATGTACAAATAAATATATAGTCACACAACTGCAAAGAAGGCATCAATTATGTTCATTTGAGAAAAATAAGTAGGAGAGTCATTTTCAGAGGCTGCATTGACAATCAACACATGCAAAGCAAGCCAGGTATAGCTCTAATTTGAGAGAAAAATGAACCTGCCAAAATCCTGTTCAAACCGATATTTTTGTAAAGAAGTTGGCGACACAGGCTTAAAACTATGATAAGATTTCAAATTGGAATTAATTTCGGGGTGTTGCTAAAGGAAAGATGCAAATTATGAATGGCCAGTCCTAAAAACTTTGATCTTGAATAACTTTCGATTTTTCCATTCCTTAGACTCGAGAGTCACACCATACGAAAGGTCACTTCAGAAGGAGTTATTCTGTGTATTGTGACAAAATCTGAGGCGATGTTATTAGCTAACACTTTGTAAATATGTATTGCCTCTATCTATTTATTGCTTCATAACGTTTATCACTCGCTGTCACAGTTCGGAAACAGAATGGTCCACTCCTAAGTTGCCATACCCTGCCTTGGATACTGTTTTTATTTTAAGTAATACATACGTCGTCTTTAAATCTCATGATTGAAGGGAAACATAGTAATACATACTAGCAATAATCGCGTAAAATAGAGAAAAGACAGATTTCAATACTGCAAGCAAGGTTTGGCTACAGAGCGCAAAATCGATTCGATCGCACTAGTATCTTTTACATACATACATAAATACATACACGTACATACACACATACATACATACATACATAAATACATACACGTACATACATACATACATATATGCATACAAACATACATACATACATAAATACATACACATACATACATACATATGTACATACATACATATATGCATACAAACATACATACATACATACATACATACATACATACATATACACACATATATAAATACTTTTTTTGATAATGCAGGACAGTAAAAGGCAGTATCTGCCGATGTGGGCCTGCTTAACTACATACTTACAATCAAGATAAATATAATTACATAAAATAAATGTTTTAAAACATATGTAATCATTGTTCCTTTGGTTTATGGTTGACGAATGTCCAGAAGATAAACTAGTTGAAATTTTAGAGATTTTTGAAGTTTGCATTCAAAAGCAGAATTATATGATGTAGTTTTAACTTTCGTTGGAAGTACATTCCATATGATTGCTCCTGTATGTTTAAAACTAGTTCTTCCTACTTTTGTTTTCGATTTTGAAACTTGCAGTTGTTCAATATCCCTCATGCTTCTTGGTGTTGTTTTGTATTAACTCATTGATGATTTTAGGACCTTTGTTATTATAGATATGATATGTTAAGCATGCAACACGCCTCTTGTATATATACTCAATTGATTTCCTGTTTACGGAATCCAGGACTTTGCCTTTAGGAGTGTTCTTTAGTAATTTACGAATACCCTTTGCAGCTCTTTTATGCACATTTTCTAAAGCCTCTAACGAGGCACCAGATCCACCAACTGCGATTGCATGTGTTGAGCCAGGCAATATTCCTTGGAAATGTAACTTTTCCAAAGTCTTTGGTGCTAGTGACCTGAAGCATTTTATTTGCTTTAATTTGACATTTATTGAGGATGTGGCATTGTTGGCTTGAGTTTTTCACCTCAGTTTGCTTCATTTACAACTTTGAACACCTTATTCCCCAATTCAACTGGTGTCATAGGTCCTATAAACGTCTGTCTTGACAAGATCATTATTTCTGAGTTATCTGGATGTGTGGTTAAACTGTTCCTACTGCACCAGGCTGAGATCTCATCAATGCCGACTTGTAATGCAGACAACACTTCATCCTCTGTCTTCCTACACAGTAGTACTCTGTGTCATCTGCAAACATCTTGATTTGGCCTTGACTTGGGACTCCTGGCAAGGCATTTAACAGCGAGCCTTGCAATACCCAATATTTCACAATTTCTGTCGTTGATGATTTTCCATTTACAACAACGTATTGCCTTCTGTCCTCGAAGTAATTTTCTGTCATGTTAAACAGTTTTAAGTATGTTTTCAGCGCAGTGTCGCAAATTTTCTGGGCGATTTTGAAGTTTTGTACCACAAAAAGATCGTTCAAATGTTAAAATCTAATATTACTTCGTTTTATTTGCATTATTTTAATTGAGTGCAATCAGTGTTGATTAAATTGATTAATCCAGTTTAACATCTATATTCATACTTATTATTTCACGGGAGTTGACATTAACACGGTTCTTTATCTCAAAGAGTATCCCTTGTATTATGCGTCTTGTATTCAAAATTCATCAGATTCGAATAAAAAGTGTGCTACCTAAAACACCTTATTTCTTGCGTGTTTTAGAATTAATTAGTGCTTCTTAATCGTAGCGAAAATTACTTCGTTGCTACGTGGCAAAAATCGGATCATTGTATGGCTTGATCTTGCAGCATACCGTGGTACTTTTAGCAGTCAAGTACTGAAAAATTTCGTCATAACGTACTAATCACGTACTAATTACAGCAACGAATGCACAAATAAGATGTGTAATGCAAGTCGCTCAGTCAACTTATACTCGTAATTACATCGAAATGTATGCAAAGGATATCAGTTTTGATAAAGGATTGCATTTTTGGCTTGACTGAGTGAACTCGTTTACACTGTGCAGTCTACTGAATACGCTATCGTTAACCTGATACCCGTTTTGTGTACCAGTTTGCAAGCAGCTCATTTTACTGAGTGACTGAACAGAACTTTCATCTACTTGTTCGTTGACGTTTGTTGACTTCCCTGTCATTCCATCATCATCATCGCCCTCCATCAGCTATCATCATAATATCATCATTAATATTTTGTAGTTTCTTATGCTTATATCTGTACAGAACAGTAATTAATAATTTTTTTCGAATTGCTTTCTGTTGCTTGTAAATGAGTTGCATATTTAAAAAAACGCCTGTTTCCAGTTGATTTGCAACTAGTAAATTGCATCTCTACTTTCGAAACCCGAATTTGACCACTTCGCAAATTTTGATTGTCATGCTAAGGGAAGTCCCAGATAAGCCAATCAGATCATCAACATGAGGAATATTGCACCGAACATTTGACATCTTCCAGCCAGGGGATGAAAACCAATTTCATTAAATCATTTAACAATGAAAATTCGTGCGTACACTTATCAAGTGTACTTATCAGTTTACGTTCTCAGACAGTAATTTGGAAATCGCGTGCGGGTTGCGAAAGAATTGGGAAATAGGCCCCTTCCGCGGGCTCGAGTGATACACGTTTTTTGTAAGAAAGTTTATGAGATAAATGAGGCTCAAAAAGGCAAAATCTTGAGAGAATGTTAAGAAAATCACAGGGCTCAAGTTACGCAGTTCATCTTTTTTATGTGCCAGAAATTGAAATCAGCACACTTTTATTTGCACACAATTCATACAGCTGAGGTTCGCACCTGTGCAATATCACACTAGAGTCAACACAGCACCAGTGTAATGCATACGTATCACATTTGCAAGAAAATAGTAGCTACGAAGGAAAAATATTATAGGCTTTTGCACCTGTGTTATGTATATGCTATATCAAAACCGAACGATATCGCATTAGTATCACATCACTGGTGCCGTGTACATGGAGGTCCAACAAAGAGAGGGTAACCCGTTGCAGCCAGTTTATTCCAAGAAAAGTGACGAAAATCGTAAGAAAATCTCAGCCTCAGTTTCGGGAAAAGTTAAGAAAATCGAGGCTCCGCCAAAAAGTGGTTTTCTCATAAAAAATCCCGTGTATCTAATAATGCTCACTTTTCGAACGCTTACTTACTTGACACTAGCATGGCTTCGGATTGATTCCTACTCACTCTTTTTCCTTGATAAATTCCTTTGTTCTGTGTAACTCATCGCCCAATTTGAACCTTGTTTATTTGTTTACGTCCGGCAATACTGATGGTGTTTTTTTAACGGCCGTCTGACGAAGGAAGGACCAGCTTCCTTTTCCATTCGCTGATATGCGATGCTTGGCGACAAAGGAATTGGCGGGAAATTTGCGCCGTGGAGTGATGCACAGGGGAAGTTGCATGTCATCTGTATAATCAGTGTTGCTGTTTACTTTCTTTACGGTAAGAAGACGCTGTCTCATGCAAAGGACGTAGAATCAGAAAGGAGTTTGTAACCAGGTGGGTGATACATGACTACAAAAGCGTTATTCACCAATGTTCATTTCTTTTCATCATAATTCCTCAACCTTTGCTTTGCTAGTTACATAAAAAACATTCAATTACATATAACATAAATTCTTCAAATAAGTAAAACATCTTGTTTTAATAAAAGGTAATTAGTGCATATCACATGTGCACTTATTATACATTCACATATTCGACAAAAAAATTCCTTGAGAAATGCCTACCAATCAATTTGGATTTTTGAAAAGGCACAAATATCAAGTTATTGACGAGAACAATTTTTGTGCAAAATGACGTTTGTCTAACAACAGTTACAAGCCACGTGCCTGATAATCATGTATTAAGAGTTCAATGACGAGAAACGAGAAAATCAATTCTCGTATTTTGTTTCATTCACAATACAGTGTATCTATCGCGGTCACTTCTTAAAATTCAACGTAATATATGCGTTCCAAAGACATTTCATTTTTCTTTCTTTTCCTTTTTCAGATTGATCGAGCAAAATTAAATACATATAAAGACAGTATAAAGACACTCACATCGAGGCCAAAAAGAGACCTCGATCTGACTTTGAAACAACTTTGAAAAATAGCTAAGTATGCCAAGCAACTAAAATTTCATATAAGATACCAATTGCTTCAGATAAAGGGAGTTGACAAGATTTGCACTTGCATTCCTCTGACTCTACTAAGACAAGACAAAAGGCATTTCAAGTTGTTAGTACCATGAGCTGCAAGCCAACAAACAGTCCACGTGAGGGGAAATTTGTCAATAAATTCGATTTTGTCTTTAGGCTTCACGTTTCATCAGTGTCTATTGTCAACATCAAGAATGCTTGAATTTGAAATATATAAGTTCCATTCCTCTAGGTCCCACTCAAAATAAATGTATTGGTGTAATACTCTATTCGTGAATAACGTATATCGAGCATTAAATAATATCTTGTAAAATTAAACTGATATCTTGCATCATTGATGGCAACAGCTGCAAAAATTGCTAATGAAGGCAGCGAAGGTAAACAAAGCCAACAGCAATACTCCTTACTAGCTTACCTCTAATGCTGCCACAATAACATAGCAACAGAAATTGCTAAAATCATTTTCAGATGCATTCATATCAGAAATCAATGCATCGTGAAAAGATTTGAATCATGGAAAAGTTTAAACACTGATACAACGAACCTCGGGCGGCTCTGCCAATACAGCAACCACTACTGTTCATATTTGTATTAATAATTAACAAGCAGCAATTCTTTGGAGAAATTACGACATGCATCCAAGCTTATCAAATGGTCTCCTAGTATCCCTTATCAAAATCCTTATTCCTGAAAAGGCCTTGCTGCCTAAGCGTACTTCCTTTAAAGACCTACGGCATATAATTACAAAAGTACTTACCGGTATAAGAACTTATAACAGTAATATTTATACAACACTCACTACTTAATTTCGGAATATACTTTCTCATTTTATGTATCTAGACAACCGGCTAACAGCGTTCACTATAAACGTACAGAAGGCGACCTTTCGGCAAGTGAACCTTACGAAGCATGCAATAATGATCTAAGGAGTGGTGCATTTGGCTCTTCGCGATTATAAGGATTATTAAAAACACAAACGCCTACTGTGTTTAGAGAGATCGAGGGGAGGGTGGGGGGCACTTAGTGTCCGTGTCAAAACTAAAGTACAAAAAGGTTTTTGTATCCATTGTTTCTAATACAAAAACCAGAAACATTCCGAGAGCACAAAACCTCCACCAAGCCAGTATTATTGTTCAAACAACAGGGGTGGTCTGGACGATAATTCTTTCGTAGTCACTTCCATGAAGATGTCATTACCAAATATGATAGGTTATCCCTCACTGGCACTATGAAGGTTTCATTAACGAAAACGTGATCCAGAATCCAGGATTTCATTCGGATCATCCCCAAAAGTTAATCATATGTTACTTATCCCAGGTCGGACACTTCCTGAAAATTTTGTCAAATCTTTTTAACGAACAGACAAACGGGCAATCGAACCCTGACAAAACACAACTTCCAGGAGGTAATAAACAAGGAAACTTCTCCTGTGACCGACTCTTTAAAGGTCATTGGATCTGCGTTTTGACTTAACGACTGATTACATCCGACTATCGTGTATAATTTGGGAAGCAACTATCACAAGGTATAAAAGTATTTCAATAAAACAGGGAAATTTTTGTGAGCCTATAGCTCAATAAGTTTATAACACTGGACACCTTCCTTTTTGTTGCCCTAACACCCTTCGTATATCTATAACTAATTAATACAACAACGAGACTAAACACAACAAAACTACACATGGTAGCGTATTTTCACACTTTTTGAGCACTCATAGTACTCGTTTCGTGCACGTAAATAATTTGAAGACACATGCGCCAAGAACATATGACCTTAAAATTTCTCTAAAATCTCATTTCTCCTTTGGAAGAGGTTTCCTTAGTTTGCAAAGTTATTCTTTCCGGGCTTCATGGGGATGTACCAGTAGAGAAATACTGCTAGAATTCAAATCAAACTTTATGGGACATCGAATCTAATTTCCTATTTAAACCCGGATATAAGAAAAACAGGAGTTTCTAAATTCCAGCATAAAAGTATTTCTTGTTGCAACTCTGCGTGAAAAATGTGCACATATAAAATAGACTACTCTTTTCAGGACTTGGATATTCAAAGTACTTACTAGCCATCTTTGCTCAGCAGTTGGATTTTGATTAGCAAACTTCAAACTCGCCCGAAAGGTTGTTTACATAAACAGCAATGCTTCAAATCAGTTTCGGCCTATAAAATCCTAGTATCCCAATTTTTGTGACTAGGTTAGCTCAATGTATTTCACTGGGTCATTTCTGCATCGCATATTTGCGATGTGATGCCGCTCATCCCCAGCCCTGCTTTCAGTAAATAATTAGTGATACAGTTCCACACTGAAAGATCACCAGTAGCACCTACTACACTGCATTTCCTTGTCGCGGTGCTAAGTGAACTAGGATTGCTGTCACGCTAACCCTTGGGACATATGTCTACACGAACAAATGTGTTTCCCTTCATTTCTAACCAACAACTCACAGCACAGTCTGTAATAAGAGAAACCGCGCTACGCTCGCCCGAATGGTCTCTTCTATCAGTGCCAATAATATAAACATAAAGTGCAGTTTCTGATAGCTAGAGGATATGATACCTTTCAGGCAGATGTTCTGTGCAGTGACGAGAAACCAACTGCTTTTGCACACTACTAACAGGGTGATAATCCTACTAACTGCAACTGAATAATTCAATAATATCGCAATGGAATAATGTAGTTTCATTTTCAAGTTACACTAAAGAAGTGTAATAATCATTTCCCTTGATATTAACTGTCACAGTATATGTTCCAAGATCACTGTGCGGTCTTTGAACGACGTCTTTAAGACGCTCCGTCTTTATTCTGCCGGCTACCCAATCAACAACACTCTGCCTAATCGCAGCTTTGCTTGGAAGGCTCCTACTTCTACCACGACTTTGACAAATGTTCGAGAATTCAAGTGGTGATTTCTCATCTTCACTACTAGATACAATGTCGTGTTCACTGGGACTTTCGACAGGACTGCTTTCATCATACGCGTGACCACTATGTATATCGTTTCCGCTATTCAGGGGTAAACTTTTCCGATGATCTGAGTAAGGCATCCTCTCCTCGCGCATATTCATCAAATGTTTTACAGCAACTTTATGGTATTCTTCTTCCCAGGAAGGGCACCGACAGGGTATACTATCACAACAACAAGGTGCAGAATTGAAACATTGATTGCTTCTAGTCTCGGAATGTCCAACAGAGTCGTCATCGAATGCTTCACCGGTCTCTGACATTGATATAAATTCGTACGGCGATAAGTGCGGACTTCTGCTAGTGTTTTTGTACAATATGTCATCTTTCACGCCATAGTTTGTCAAACCAGAAGTCATATTCTCATGACAAAGCAGACTTGACTCCGTTGTAGCGGAGAGAGAATCGTCAGTTTGTATACTTTTAAGTGGAATATATTTGTTTGGTGCTTTGATTCTCTGTCCACAATTACGATGCTGTGCGACTGGCGAATGTTCCACGTTCGTTGTCGATGGGTAAATATGTACATCCAAGTCGCCATTTACACTGCCAATATAACCATAATTTGGAGGTGAATAAGTTTCATTACCATCAGACGCGGTTTCTTTTTTAAGCAATGACTTGCCACCTGGATTTTGGCCTATTTCTCCACTATCAGGTCCTCCCTTGAAATGCCTAGCTTTTTTTCCTGATCTACTTTCCTGATCCATGTTAATAGGATCCTCATACGACACTTCCTTGTAAAGTGAAGTAGGCCTGGAGGTATCAGTATTTACTTGTGACCCAAAACGAAAAGGTAATTCGACATCAATAGGCGTCCCCGGCGAATCAGCCAGAAGCGAGCGACGCCAGTTGAGCTGTCTTGCTTTTAATTTAAGTGGTTTTGGGACACCTATCTGCCTTTGATCAATGTTATTTAATTCATCTCTATCAAAACTTCCAACAGTGTGATCTGATGCTACCGAGGATTTTCTGGGTTCCTCGGATTCTTTCCTGCAACAGCATGTACATGGAAGCCATCCCTCAGTAATATCTTGAGATGGATGAAAATACTTGTGATAAAGAAGCATAAATATGACACCCAAAACAAATCCTCCGACAATGACACCTAGGGATGCATACATAAGTCCTCCATGGATAGTCCTCTTAGGAAACCATAAGACAGCCAGTAATAAATTCTCCAAACAGAAGACTAGGTAGTAAAATAAAACTCGATATCGGGTTGCACCTTCGTGGATGTTAAAAAAGCAGAAAATGTAGATAATTGCTATGACAATATTGAATAATTTTTCCAGCATCTTCTGGCATATATTATTATCATGTGGGCAAAATGAACTTTTCTCTAGACTCAGCCATATAAAAGTAAATGCAAAATGTACAGAAACAAAAAGGAAAATCCATTCCTTATAAACAGAAGCAAACAAAACCAAAGTTACAACACGTGATGCAACCATACACATTCGATACCACATCTGAAAGATATATCCAGACCATGACAGGCCCTTGTTGGAGTAGCAAAGACGCAATGCATGTGAATAGGACACAATGGCCCATGCTATTGAAACAACAGATGTAATTGCTGCCATAGCTGTCTGCCAGTCTCTTTCTGGTATAAAAACATTTAGTGTAATTAAAACATACAACTGGAGAACAACTTGAGGACCAGCTTCAAGGAAGGCTTCAAAAAGACGTAGCATGGTCACATCCCTCCATTCTGTAACATATTCGTGGTAATGTGATGGATTAACGTCTGTATTACCATAGGTTTTACATCCATAGTAAAATGCATTAAGATACCTGCATAAAAAAGAGAGTAATTCTAACTAATAGCAGTCTTAAAATTAAACAAAAATATCACTGGATGCATAAAATTCAGAACGAGTTCTACCCAAACTACCAGGGTACTAAGCTATTTTTAAATCATGTCTGCCAATCACTAACATACCAATAACTGGTGAGCAAATGGGCACATCATGAGGCCATGCAATATGGCTTCTACAACCAAGTTCTAGGGCCAGTCAAACTTCCACTAAGTGTTAAGTGCACGGTCATTACGATAGTTATGTTTGACACAAGGGAAACTGTAAATAAATATCTTAATTTTTAAAAACATTTTCAACAACTCTTTAAGTAGAGACATCAATTTGTGCATAAAAACATAGTTTTCACTCTGATGCATAACTTATGTCTTGACAATCAGAAATTCAAAGATTGACAGTTCTTGTTTCATACATTTTTATTTCTGCCACAAGAAGTTCTATCAACTTAAAAAGAAGATTTAGCTAAAAGGCATTATCGAAAAGTTGTATCACTTAACTTAAAAATAAAGGAATCATTAATATGAACCTATTACCTAATGGCAAACACAGGTTTCTTTTCACACGTGTAAGTGACAGGAAATAGAAATATTTACGTCTGCTATTTACTTCAAATTTTAAACATGTATACCTAATTGGTGAACATTCAAAGTTTACATTTATAGTAAACTTCTCAAAAAAGTTTACTATTGCTAACACAGATAACAAGTGTCCATGTACTTGAAACTTTACATTGCTGTGTTGTTCTATTTGGTCTATCACTGGTATGTAAGTTTTTATACCTTGATGTTTCATCTTTCTACACTTTTTCACTTTCTTACTTACTTTCTGAGTTTACTCATTTTGCTGCAATGCCAAAGACTCATGCCAAAAGGCAGAAAGAGTATATAGAAGGACAAAGGCAAAGATGGTTACCTCGTAAAAAATAGCAGTCAAAAAAGGATATCAAGAAACAAAGTTAAACATGAAAATGGACATGAAAATCAAATATACCTGGCACTGGTAAGAATCAAAAACTGCAGCCAACAAAAGGAAACCAAAACAAACACAAGAAGCAATATTTACATTTGTTAACTCCAGTACTCAGGCCCTACTGGGAAACATTTTGTGTGGTGTGTGGTTAATCGCAATCCTTCAGCATTTCTAGGTGTGTGATAGTGTGCAGTTGAAAATCTGGTGAAATCACATAGATATTGACAGATTTACCATTGAAAATTATTTACTGATAATGAGCTCAACTGAAAACATGAATTGTCAACAACAGAAGCCATGCAACAAGATTAAATCGATGATTATCAAATGACAAATGATTGGAGTTTGAAAGGTTTCCAGGAAATCATAGACTGCTGCAGTAAAAAAACCTAGCTAATACCAGATCAAGCCATGCGATAACTTGCACTTCTAGGGAAAGGAACGTGTGCACCAGGGCATGTGAAAGCAATTGCATGCCATCCCCAGTAAGGATATTGGTAGAACCCAAGTATTTGGAAGAGCAAGTAGCAAAATAAAAGAGCCTTATCATCAAAGGCAGTTAAGAAAGTTGCTGTCATAAAAAATTGGTAAAGTCATCATATCCCCAAAGCAAATAAAAAATTTTCCATCACGCACATTGGACAACACATTTGGAACACCATGGAAGACCAAAGCTGGCCAAAGCTGTTTAGAAAGGCCTGAAATCTAATCTTTCAAGCCTGGTTGGAAAGAAACAGTGTATTATGGAAAGGATGAAAATGGGCAAGTTATACAAACCCAGAAATTATCTTTTGTTGACTTTAAAGGATTGCAACTGAGATGAATGGAGTTGAGCTACTACACCTTGAAAAAGTTGTAAAAGAGGTGAAGCATATTCTAAATGCTAAGTATTCTAAAAAATCCATGCATTTGGCAATGATAAATTACAAGCCCATGCAGGATCTAGTAACTAAAATATACAAGGTCTTTTAACAATGCCTTCATTATGTATAGCAAGTTTGAGAAGATTTTGTTTTTCTAGCAGTTTTGTCACCGATATCTGGGCATGTTTATGTTATTCTGTGTATGCAATATACTTTGCTGGAAAAACTAAACCAATTTCTTGTTTTATTTTAACAGTAACTGCAGCAATCATGGTGTCTGTATTTGCAACATCTAGAAGATAGGTTATCAGTTGAGAAATTTCAACTGGAATATGACCAATAAATTGCTCACTTTTTTCATGCCATGGAGACTGAAAAATGTAAATTGCATTATGGCCATATTGCATGGCCTCTTCCTGATCATCCTTGGCACACCAGTTCTTCTCCTACATTAGGGCATAACTTTTCCTTGTACATATGATGTCCTCATATTGCAGATGTAAACTCCACTTTGCAATTCATATTGAAATGTATTGTACTCCCCTGGCCATTGTATAATCAGTAGGAAGAAATTATTTTACCAAATCAATCATGCAGATTATTGACTAACCTTTATATTTAAATTCCTTTTTTCTATTAAGAACTTTTTACTTTTGGCAAAGATAATTTCCCCACCTAGTATAAGTTCCCTCCTTGAATAAGCTCCTGTCCAAAAATATCAAAAATAAATAACCCCAGGTAGGATAATCCAAGGATTTACAGCATTACTAAGTTAGACTCCATCCCAATCCTCCCTGGCTATGATAGATACACAAAACTACCACTATTTTTTAGTATGGCCAGAACAGATGGATAATTTTCATCTTAATCTGAACAACAACAAAGAGATTAAATTTGACCTTCAGCTAGTGACACAGGTCATGGTGGTTAAATAATACCATCCATTACTGGATTAAACACCATTAAGCATCAAAATAACACATAGAGGAATCAAACGTCTTATTGTAAAGACAAAATAGGAATTTTCTTTTCTTGTCCAATCTACATCTGTGTCACCTGCTCGTATTTTTGAAAACAGTAAAACACATTTTTTTGGTAATGATTCTAAAGCCATAAAATGTCCTAAACCAATAGCTCTAACCAAAGCAGATGTATAGTGCTCACGAATACCCAAGAAAGCCATTAAGACTGGCTTTACAATGTAAACTTTGAGAATTTGAGGATTATACACTGTACGCAAGTACTATAAAATGTCAAATTTGAATAATACAGCACCCTGCATTAAATGACCTTCACCTTGTAAAAAATATTGCAACAGTAAAAAAGCCGTAATAATAATAATCAAGAAGCAAGTGGATGAAGATCTTAAAAGTAAATGGATGGGAAAGAATATGTATGGTCAGTTTGTAAAGGAAATACCAGAAAAAGTCGACAAGGAGAAAACTTGCCAGTGGCTATCAAAAGGTGACTTAAAGTTTCAGACAGAAGCTTTACTGTGTGCTGCACAAGAACAGGCAATTAGGACTAATTATGTAAAGCATTATATTGACAAA
>JANTCA010087401.1:0-14005 GCA_024741275.1 Chironex yamaguchii | reverse complement strand
AAAATTTATCGATATCGGACAAAAGCTGAAGTCTTTTTCGATAGATAGATAGATAGATAGATAGATAGATAGATAGATACAAAGGTAGATACAAAGATAGATAGACAGACAGAAAGGTAGGTAGCTGAAAAAAAGATCGTGGGGAATACAAAGCAAATAAAGAGAGAAGGGATAAAAAAAATTAACAAAAAAAGAAAAATTTGGAGAACGACTGATTAATAATGAAAATGAACGAAAAACTAAATCCAGAAGGTAAGACGGCAAAAGGAAATAATGAGAATAATAACAAAAAGGAAAGAAAAACAAAAGAAGCGAAACAGGTTTAACACACACTAATGATGACTAAATCGAATGGCAGCAGAAACATTATAAACACAATACACAGAACACTTAAAACATGATTTAACGCAAATGTACATTCATACGACAGATAATTTCTGCGACTCTTCTCAGATTCTGTTTCATTGCCAATTGGTTTATTAAATACTCCACGCACATCATATTATAAAAATGAAAGATCAGTACACCATATTCATTTCACAACATTGTCACTGCGATGGCTTTACAAAGAGGACGAATATACTCACGTTCCACCAAAAAAGTACACGAAGCTCCTGCTAACGATGTTCATGAGCGTAGCCAAGACTAAACGGCTCCAAACTGTGCTAACGGACTGCCATTTGAATTCAACAGTGATGACAGTAGCTACGAATCTACTCCCTGAATATGCAAAAATTAGACATTTCTCTGACTTAATTTCCTTTGACGAATTCTTACGCTGAGGCACATGCTCAGAGGATAAGGTTACTACATTACTAAGGTTGAAGCCAGTTGAAATATGCGGGCAAAGCCTTTCCTGTCCATATCCAGTTGCAGTGTCTTTTGGCACCAAATTCTTCGATCCCTTTATGCAACATGGTATTTGCCAGCCTCAATAAGATTTGATTCTATTTATAAAGCACTTGTCATTTTGATGCTATGAAGAGATGTTGTCGGTACAATTGGTGTTGTTGGATAAGGTGTCGCTGTTGACACAAATGATACAGTTTTGAAGAAATATAACTACAAGGAGAAATTAAACAGTTTATCAGTGTAAGCAGAAAAGCAGTATTCAACATTTATGCAAAACAACAGTAATTGAATTTGACAACAAGGCCTACCTTTTATAGAGAAAAAGAATTTCTTGTCATCGAACGTTGCCTAAATTCTATTTGTGTAGTGGTTGCTACGGCGTGTCTTTACCATGACATAAATGCCAACCTTACCTTGAACCTATTTCATCACAGCAGTACGAAGTTTTAAAAACAAAACCAAGCACTTCAAAGTCACTAAAGATCCCAAATAACATATTCTGAAATGCTACTCTCCACGTGTGCCAAAGTGTTGAGTTCTCTAAGTCAGAGTATGTCCACTTTGCTAATAGTGGTGATTGTTGTTCTTGGATGCCTGTCTCCAACTCTGTTCAATAACAAAACTTCTTGCAGCACAAGTGCACCCTTGTATTATAAGCGCAATGACGATTGCAACTGATTCACCATGTTGTCCTGGAAGCAAAGGATTAGTCCTACATTAGACTTCAACTTTCACTGCCAGACGCGATTTCGTTCTTGTCAAGTCTGTCTTTAATAACTTTAATTCAAGGCCCAAGGAAAACTCGGTCATTCAACTCAATCATAAGAATTGGCATTTTCATTCTACCCCACTGATACAAGTAGAGTGAAAGTTAACTTCTTAGTGTCAAGAAAACTAACATAAATGTGTAAATTTCAGACTATATAATTTTTCATCGTATTGGCTAATTATCATCAATCGCAAAGGCCTCCCTTTAATCACCATTTGCTCAAGACAGATGTGCTCAATTCAACGACTACAAAAGGGCTTAAAATACCATCCATGACGTCATATCCTTAAGCCTCGATCCCAGATGGCTTGCTTTTTGTCGCCTCTTGAATGTAAGCACGATAACTTTGTTTCTAGCAGAATCCTCCATGGAAATTCTATTTCTCTCCTCGGATCTCATCAGCACGTGCAGCCACTGGCATTCCTTTATTCTGTATCGATGCACTACAATGTATCAACATAACAAGGCTCTTAATGCTGCCCACGCCGTACGCAGTATCGTCTCTGTAGAACCTAACAACTTACTCCTTTA
Source organism: Chironex yamaguchii (assembly GCA_024741275.1). Classification (NCBI taxonomy): domain Eukaryota; kingdom Metazoa; phylum Cnidaria; class Cubozoa; order Chirodropida; family Chirodropidae; genus Chironex; species Chironex yamaguchii. Next base: position 11,853 of record JANTCA010087401.1, on the reverse strand, counting down.
ATTGTTTAAACCATTTCAGGAGATCGTGTGGTCACATCAGTGACTGTTATCAGGGTGTAAAGCCACAAATAAAATCACCCGAAAGCATACATACAAGTGCATGTTGCTACTCAAACTGCTATACCACTTACCTTAAATCCAATTGCTAACGTGCAATGTAGGAGAACTATAAATATCAGGGCGACGACGGCAATCTACGGCAAGATAAAAAAACATACGAGTCACTGGAAAAACAGTAGCGTATGGGGATATTTATAAGTATCAAAATGTGACGTCACATAGGCGTATTTATGGGTATCAAATATCACGTGACAAATATAGTGTTTGCCATACCAAATGTCGTAAGTGCAAACATAATAAAGGTTTGTATTGTTTCTCTTCTTTGTTATTCCCGTCTCCTCCTCTTCCTTCATTCCGTCAAACATACTCACATGAAATGAATGACAGATGGTTTCTTTCAACCAGCATACAAGTCAGACTGTTGTTGGAGGATTCTAATATGAATCTTGCATATCTGATGAGCGAGTCTTCATTCTAATCATGTATTTATCGATGGCAAAGCCCGCAAAATCAGAACAAGTAAATGGTACACCTAAGATATGGATGACTCCCGTTCTTGCAAGCTCGCCCAGGAGAGACTGGAAGAGACCCTGTGGACAAACCGTGGGACGCGTCATCATCGAAGATATGAAACCAATCTGGAGACATCCTTAATAGGGTCAAAGCAAAATTGAATCAAAATCGTTGTAATATTGGCGGCTATGGAAATTCATGGTGGTTGGAATGTATTAGTAAGAGACCAAATAAACACGCTCCAGTCCGCAAATGGGAAAATTAAAATAAAATGAAATGTCATGAACCATCTCAACTATTTCGAGAACATACAACAGATATCTTTCGATGTGCTTAAATAGAAGTGACATCGAGATACATTTTTCGCTACAAGCAAAGCAACTGTTATTGCAGGTGAGTGAGTCAGATAATACAGATTTTAGTCCTTGACTACAAGCATCGATGACCACAGTGATGTTGATAAAATCTGAACTTTACAGCTCAATCACTGCAACCAAACCGTTTGCAAATTTCATACATAATACAACATTTCAGCCACATGCTTTTTGTCAAAATTCACTAAAATTATTCGATGTTACAAGAACAAGCAGCGCTGTAGTAAGAGAAATAAGTATATAGACAGGAGCTTTATCATGACATGAGTCGTAAGGTTTTTATGAGCTACGTTTCGAGAGACATTTCTCCCATCATCAGGCTACTAGAAATGATCTGGTATAGCTATTTTATTCTTCCCCACTGCGAATGCCCGTGGTGACAGGGATCGAGATGTCCTGAGAATTGTCGCCATAGTTGTGTTGTGTTTTTTGTGTTTCATACGGTAATAAGTACGTTGTGTGCACATTTCTGACAATGCACACACAATACCCTCTTAAATCAATTAAACAATGAATTGATCGAATAACTAATAATTCGATCGATCAATAATCAATCAACAAATTAATCGCTGGCACCTTTTTGCTGTTGTCCTCTAATGCTCTCCAAAACGTCAGTGCAAGAACTGATCCTTTAACGGACAAAAGAACACTTTTCAATACTAAAACAACAGATCGAAGAATCGACCAAGGAATTAAGGTCAAAGTCTAAAAACGCGAAAGCTAAAAAGCCTGCTCGTCAGGGTCGTAGAAGCTGTTCGCCCCGAATAATTAATGCTGATGACAAACATGTGCAGAACAGCAGAGGAACCGAATGGGCGCTGAGATACCAAGTAATAAATATTTGTAACAAAACACTTTGATTGACCTTTTTTGATCACTAAATGTCACAGTGGTTTAATAGTAATGGCAGACAGCACTGGATGATAGTAATGGATGAAGTAAAGGATGAGGATAGTTCTAGTTAGTAAAGGCAAATCCTAAGTCTTTGACAAGCAAATCCTTAGTCACATTCCCATCTCCAGGGCTTGCTTTCTAATAAAAACTGCTGCAACCTCTGTAGCAAGGACATGCTCGATTGAACAACATATTCAATTTAGAAAAGGTACACTTTTAGAGTTGAAGCCATTTTCTAAGCGCCTGCCAAGGCCTCTATACACAAGTTCAATAATGCAAAGCCTAGTTGTCCATCAAAATCTCTTTCAATGCTCTATGGAACTGTTATACTTGCGGTGTTGGCAATCTCTTGCTTTCATCAATTCTTGACCCTTAAGACACTGGTACCTGCATGATTACCACTTTACCTGCCCTTCTTGATACAGTATCAGGACGCAAATTAGTCATTGCCACACAGGCATGGTGCTACTACCTCTATCCATTAAGAACTACCAGTCATCTGTAGCAGCCAAGATCCCATCCTCACCTTGACATTTCCCACCTGCATTAGGATTCTTTCACTCTAATAAAAATTTGATACCTCCTGCTTTTGTGGTCATTTCAATTGCAATCAAATAATATGTTGCTACTATTCATTTATTAGTTCCGAGTTCATGTTAGCTATGGTGCATTGTAACGTTCAGTTGATAGCAAAATATTCTGCAGTGTTTCCATTACTCCGCTCTAAAGACTGCTTAGTCTTCATGTAATGGCATTAGGAGTAAACTAGTCTCGATTCTTGATTAAAAAATAATAATCTCGATTGTAGTACAACGCCAATGCAGTCTCTGCATGATGGCTAGCTTAAACGGATTACAGAATCAGTACAAAACCTGATGGTCGTGCTAAACCAACGGGATAATGCAAGCTAAAGGAAACTGAATTTGAATACACCCTTGATTCTTACCTGATAGTATCACTCCAACAACAACAAGAATCCATCGTAGCCATTCTTGTGGGAATACCCATAAAATCTAAAATTTAAAGTTGATGAGTTAAAATGAGCCAAAACATGGTCGGAGATAAAATCTAATATGACTAGACAAATGAAGTTTCAGTGTCAATAATGACATATTTACTCAAAAAGCTAAAGAAGGAATCCCAAAACCAAATAGCACGGAAAACCACATTTGTTACGACCACCCTAGAGGCTATTTTCAATGACTTGAAAATTCTTACCAGCAGGGCTGTAAATAGCCGTCGGACGTCAGATAAGTCCGATAAATTTTACCAAACTGGCGACAGAATTGCCTTACAGAATAAACCAAACAGTATCAAATCTCCTAGCACTACTCTTAAAGGAACAAAAATAAGTGGTTTGTCTCATAACTCGTATGTCCCCAAATTATAATTCAACTTAAAATGTTTTAAGTATCTAAGTGTCGTTAGGCATAATAATTATAATCTTGCGAGAATCAGAAGCTTCGACGTCACGGTAGTTTGAAAAAGAGTTCAGTTACAGGGACTCTTAAAAGCCGGCTTAGATCAAGAAGTTATTTTTAAAAAAAATTTATACCAGCGTCAAGAAAGGTTAATTTGAGTCCATTTTACATTGTGGACACCACAAGCCTAACGCGAGCTGACGTCGGACGTCCATTTGATCAGCGTCGCTCCTTCAAACAGTAACTTCCTGTTGCTGCGGTTTGAGTTTTTCTCACAGCTAGCAAACCTGGATCATTATTTTTTGCAAAACGACTAATACAAGTTTAGTTGACCACAACAATTCAGATAAAAGTTGTAGAAAATTCTTGCTACTTTACCGAGACCGGGATGAACACCGACAAAGAATATCCATAAACACAGACGATTTCCAGGAAGGAAAATCCAGCATTATTTCCTCTCCAAATAAGAAAACCCCAAAGTGCTGCAGGCATAAGCCAAGCGTACGAATATACCACACATCCAGCCAGTGTCACTGCAAAAGAAAAGGATGATATCATTAGAACACCATCTTGTGGACACCTCCGGTACATACTAAAGCTGACCCCAATCCCCTTTCTACATGTTCTATGTACTACCTCTCTCTTATTCCGCGTCATGACTAAGGCACTGTAGGCCGAAAATTTGAGAATGGATCGTTGTTTTATCAAGGGAAGGTAAATTTACAAATTTTATGTTCTATATATTAAAGCAAGTACAAACCAAAACAATGGGTGGGCACCCATAAGTACTAGTCTGTACCATAACAGCCTCCATGACGTGAAAAAAACCCGTACATTAAATCAAGTGTACAATATCTACAGCCTTGCAGACCAAAATAGATAACTTCAGTAAGTCAAAGTATCACACACAATAACAGAATGCATGAATTAAAAGCTTCTAATTTCATGAATATCGTATTTCCTCGATAGAGCGCTCCGGGAGCTCATTTAAAAGTCAACCTTCAAAGGGAGGCACTCATTCGAGGAGGCGCTCATCTTAATTCGTACACGTACAGAAACAATCCTTCCCAATAGTCGTGAGTAGATACATTAACGAATAGTAAGAAGACAACTCAATCAACGACCAAGTTGCTGGTAAACGAAAGCGCGAAGTACGAAGCTTGACTATCCAAGCTCGATACACGACGCACACAAAACATGAAAACATTGCTATTATACTGCAAGCAGAATCGAAGAAACGAAAGCAATTATTAAGTCATTCAGAGTTATCTGTAGAAAATATGTCTGTAACCAGATTTTTGACAAATTTTTTTGATTTAATTGATACAAAATGCTTTATTCGAGTCGTTGGGATTGTCTTCTTTTCATTCTCTTCATGATCGTTAGCATGAGGGCCAGCTCTTATAATCATTAGTAGATGGAAAATAAAGAGGGATATCATTTTAAAGATACCAGCAAGAACAAATCTACAAATATTGGTAGGTATAGTACACAATATACACACAGGGACAGGCTAGACAGTCTTCTAAGGGAAGAAAAAGGTGGTCAACGCAATGTAGATGCTAAATTGCTATGCAATTGTCTTGAAAGCATTATCATTCTCTCGTCAAAAGGATGTCATTTAACCGAGGGCCTGAGTCTTCTAGCACACAATATTAATGAAACATTTCAATGTAATTGTGATATTTATCATTTTGATGAGTACACTATTTAAAACGCTAAAGATAAACAAACTTCTTAATATTCAAAACAGGATTGAAATTACTTGTGCTTGTGTCGATTTACTATGTAAGATTGACAAATATCACAGAATATACCCTACTACAAAGATCACCACACCTCCTCGTAGAGCCCAAATGCCTAAAATAGCGATAAAAACAGACCTTTATGAAAATTGTACTTCCATTCGCTCTCGCCCTGTGATGCAAAATAATTTGCTAAATTTCCACTAACAGCGATTGTGAAGACAAGGGTTGCACACACCCAAAACGGCCCTAGAATGAAAAGAGGTCCAATTTGTGAAATTGGGTAAGTCAAAGCCTTATATTTTATTGCCATAGGCACGAAATTACATCATGTGTACAAGAACAGCTGTAAATCTGTTAAAACTAGTAATCAATTCATACCATATAGATCTGGATTTGGTCGAACTCTGTACATGAGATAATTCTTGCCATACGTTGGTACCATGGAGAAAAGAATTCTGTTCATCACCTATTCAAGACAGAATAATACAATACACTCAAGTTTGTATGCAGGTCTATAAAACGGGACCTTATTTGCATAATCTTGACAAATTTGCCTGATTTAAAATTTTGGACATTCTATTGGCATACATTAGTTGGTTACATGCCCCCCTCAGATGGTCCTAAAACAAAGAAAGAAAATATATGTATATGCCCAAAAATGTGCAATAAAATAAACACAAACATGGTACCTGTGCAAGAACTATCAGTCAGTGCCTCTATTACTCCTGTTTGTTAGGTTGCCTACCATGCTAATCCCTCAAGTCCAGAAAGTTACAACCTAAGTAGCTACATGCAATGGCAGACAGACTCTAATTGATTACCCCACATCATTATGCTTAACAAAGAACACTTGATGAAATGAATTACCAAGAAAACAGAGATGTAAACTAGTGTGAGTCAACATTAAGCCAAGGTCAATGAAAGAAGTACTGTACAAAGAACTACCTCTACTTAGGTGGCATTGCAATGACAGCTACGATACCATCTGTTCCAGGAGGAGAAGTTAATATGCATGAGCGGTTCAACCAACCTTTCCAAATGAGTTAGACTGCTAATAGTCATGGAAGCTGATGACATATTTGTTTATATCTGTCAGGTAGTTACATGCATTCGCCACAATGCCTTTTGGGCAGGTAATGATTCATACATCACCATACTGAATGTACAAAAGTGCTATCTGATGTGTTGATGTATTTTCATTTGCTGATATTTTACAATACTCCCTGAAGAGTAGTGTTTAATTCAAATTATCTGCATACTTGGTGAGGTAAAAGAACCTACCTGATTTGTGTCAACATCAAAAAAAGCTTGATAATATTCAAATTTCCAAAACGATGGTGCTTTTTTCTCTCGTGAAAGTAGCTGCAGAGATTTTAAATTACAGAATCTCTAATAACAAAGCATGACAAAAATAAGAAAGATTTTCAGTGGTAAGACGTCTAAATTGACTTAAAACTGGAAATTGAAATGAGGGACATCGAAAAGTACCTTATTCACACACAATAGACTGCAAGATGTTATAAAGATACAAGGTAATGAGCTTACTCTTGGTATAGGACGCTTTTCAGGCAAACTTACAAACACATTAGTAGAAATTTCATGTCGTCTACCGATAACCTACTGATGTTCATATAATTTTTCAAGTTTTGCTTTGTAATGGGGTGATGGTTGTCTCTTGGATAAAACTAATATTTGGTGAACATGAGACAGAAGGCTGTGTTATAACCTGCCTTGGGATATGTGACCTGAGCACTGGTCTTTTACAATAGCAATGGAGCTTGTAAAAACAACTTTACCATTGTACTTATATCAAAGGATCTCCCAACAACTAGAATAGAACAATACTTTGTGGTAGAGGTGAAACATTACTTAACTAGGGCATTTTAAAGTCAAAAAATACAATCTCGTGGAGTTTATTTTTTCAATTTGGAACACCTTATTATTACAAAAATAACAATGCTAAAAGTATGGCATTAGAATGGAATTTCAATTCCAACAAATATGTAGTATGTTGCTGACACACTTTCCTGATTCAAAATATATAATAAGATTAAAAGTAATTTATCTAACACATTTGAATCATACCCCAGACTTGTCTCCTTCATCTGTGTAAAGAAAAGGGGAAAGATAAAAACATGAAATTGCCATGTTTAAGGAATATGTAAGTGTGCAAGATTAAAATAAATTCCATCACGACCTCAGACAATTGCAAATTTGAAGATTCCATAGGCTTTTTGGCTTATGATCTAACTCAATTACAACCAATATGCAATTCTTAACAAAATTTGTAATAAAATGAATTCTTTTGAGTATTTACAGGTCTTTACAACTGTTCCACTACACACTATAAAATAAGTCAAAACATCCATGAAAGAAATTATAGAAAATCAGTCAGGTGAGTGAGCATCACAACTTATATGAGGGCTTGAAGGACCATCATACAATTTACAAGCAATACCTTCTGATGAGTCACTTTCTGCCACAAGACCAGAAATTTTCCCAGCTGTTCCCTTTGCTGATGTTCTGTCTGATTCCACAGTTGGGAGGTGCAAATCAGACTCTGGAAAATCTACAATTGGAGAGAAAATCACTGTTTAAGCAGATCATTCATAAAGAAAACCACAAGAACCTTAATTAATGGTGGTAACAATGGCAAATTGCACATGTACGTTTGCATTATACAGCTGAGTATATGAAGAAGACACATCATGCTATAATTTAGTTCTATAAATAAAAACACTCAAATAATACACAAAGCAATCAATATAGGGCAGACGTCAGGTATACCAAGTAGGTAATGGCTTCAAGTTTGTGTTTTACTGTTCAAGGAAGTACCTTTGATCATATTTTAACTGATTAACATTTTATACTTTGAAGCTAGACCAGCTAAAGTACAGCTTACTGAAACATCTGTGAATAAATTGGGTTTCACACCAAAAGCTAATTTCATGTCAAATGAAATAAGCACAACTAAGCTGCTGCAAATTATTTATTAATATACTAAATCTCCACCTTAAATTATGACATCAATATATTTTGTCACTTTTCACAATTTACAGATAAGATAGGAAGGCCTGATAGAATGGACCTTGTTATGGTACTGATAAGAAGAAAGGCAATCTCATACTCATGTACTCTATGTGTGATGTAGAACGAGACAGTACATATATTATTGATTGTCATGCAGAGTGTGAGAGGACGGATATACCGCATTCTTGATTCTTGTAGTCTCTTAACGTGTAGCTATAGCATTACACTGGCACAGTTGACAGTCACTATGGAATTTGTACATATAATTCCTGTTTGCCACTCTGTAGCTGTTATAGACACGTGGCTCAAGGAGTTCAAAGCATTCATCGACCTTTTGGATATTACTGATGAGAAAAAATTGAAAACCCTCAAATATGCTATTTCTAAACTAGGTGATGTGGTAACTTACGATGGAAGGTCCACATATGATTCAGTTCTTTGTCAGCTTGAAGCTCTAGAAGTCGCCTCGAATACAAATCCACTTGAAGAGTTCATGAAATTGGAGTATGGTGGCAATCTGATGGAGTTTGTTTGCCAGCTGCGAAAGTTGGTGAAGAGGTTAATGAAGTCATGGTGGAGCATTCATTGCTGTGAACTTGAATAACAATATATTTGCGGATGCATTTGTTGACACTGGCTCAAATTTGAATATTATATCATCTTACTTTGTATCTGAATGGAAACTACAACGATTTTTGTGACCTGTGTCTAGAACTTGTTATCTTGCTAATCTTCAAAGACAACGATATTTTCATGTCCTATCCCTTCCAGTTCAAGTGGGCCATACTACTCGAACATTAGAATTTGCTGTTTTTGATAAGGCACCTTATCCTGTCTTGCTTGCATTGCAGGCACTGAACGCTCTTTGTGCTAATTTACAATTGGGGGATGCTGCAATGCAAATTTGGACCTTGACGTCCAAGCATTTGACTGAAAGTCAGAGTAATGAGCTGAATAGCTTACTTCAACAGAACAACTGTTTATTTTCTCATGGTACTGATGATTTCGGTCTATGCACAGTTGGAAAACATGCAATTGAAACGACTGGCGGTCCTACATATCATAAGCCATATCGATTGCCACATGCCTTGCAAAAGGAGGCGTCAAAGCAAATCTCAGATATGCTATCTTCCTGTATTATCAGAAAGTCAAAATCTCCTTGGTCCAGCCCATTCTTTTTGGTTCCAAAAAAGTCTAACCAATACCTCTTTGTAATTGACTACCATGCTGGATGGTGCTGAATGGTACTCCACGTCCAATCTTGCGTCTGGTTATTGGTAATTTGAGATTGAGGAGCTGGACAAATGCAAAACTGCCTTCATGACAGATGAAGGTATTTATGAGTTTAATGTTATGCCCTTTGGGCTATGCAATGCCTTTGCCACATTCCAGCGAGCTATGAACCAAATTTTTGCCGATTTGAAATTGAGGCATCATTCCATATGTCGACAACGTTATCATTGCTTCCCAGTCTTGGTCTCAGCATTTGAAAGATATTCAATCTGTTTTTGACAAATTGCGTGAGCATAACTTGAAAATGCAGTTGCCTAAATGCAAATTTGCACCTCAAGAAGTGTTATATCTCATATGTCTCATGACCCATGACGGTTTGAACCCGGACCCAGACAAGGTGAAACGTTTAATGAATTTAGCATCCCCCCAGTCTTGCAAAGAGGTGGAAAATTTTGTGGGATTCGCTAACTATTTATCGAAGTTTGTACCCCATTTTGCTGCCAAAATGGCCCAAATTCAGGCATTGAAATCATCAAAATCGAAGGCATTTTTGTGGGATGCTGACTGTCAACAAGCTTTGATGGGATTAAATCAGCCATTTCGGAAAACTGTCTCCATAGCCATCCAAACTTTTCATTACCATTCGAGCTTTATACCGACACATCCAATTTTGATTTGGGCGCTGCCTTGTTTCAAAATGATAAGCCAATATACTTTAACAGTCAGCTTCTGAACACTGCTGAAAAGTCCCATTCCGGGACTGACAAGGAATATCTTGCACTGATAACTAAGTTTCAAAAATTCCATTATTATCTCTATGGCCATGAGTCCACTGTTTACACTGATCATCACCCCTTAATCTCTATGATCAAATCCAAAATACCAATATGTCAACGTCATAGGAGGTATCAGAATATTTTACAAAAATTCAACTTTGAGATTTATTGCATACCTGGACATGAAAATGTGGTTGCCGACCAATTTAGTCGCAACCACACAGCTTTGAGTGGTGAATCAGGTGATGAAGGGGAGCAAAATTCTACATTTTCATGCCTGAATCCAGCAGCACCGTTCTTTTTCCCCAGGGCCAACTAATTGAAGTCCCTGATGATCAAATTAACCCTCTGGTTTCCAAATATCACAACGCTGGGCACTCTTCTGTCTCCCGTATCCGGAAGTGTATTCTGGCAGACAGGTTCTGGTTCCCGAACATGCAAAAGGTGTTGAAAGAATATCAAGACAATTGTGTGTCTTGTAATGAAACTAGCTCTTATTGTTCCAGACCAACCCCAAAAGGTCATTTGCCCACATATCCTGATGTAAAGCCACGTGAATTTGTCACGTTGGACATTGTGGGGCCAATACCTGTAAATACTGGAGGCTATCGTTGCCTTTTGACAATGCTTGATCATTGCTCAAGATATTTTGATGTTGTTCCTCTCACAAATATCACTGCACAAACAGTTGCAAACTCTTTTGAGAAACACTGGGTTCAGATATATTGCCCCCCTCGAGTAGTTTTCAGTGACAATGGTACGCAATTTATCTCGGAAGTTTTCTCCTGTCCAGCGAAATATGGATTTTCGATGACGTACAGCACAACCTATTATCCCCAGGGCAACTCTAAGATTGAGAGAAACCATCGGACCTTGAAAGAACCCATCCGTTCATCTTTATCAGCCAACAACACAAAAAGCTGGCTGAACCAATTGCCACCTGCATTATTTGACATGAACTGTTCGAGTGATGCATTTTCATTATTTTTTGGAACTCCTGAACATTTGACAAGGCCACCAGAAAACCGACCTGAACCACTCATTACCTCTAAATGCCCACGGTTTGTCCATGTCAAATTTGCCAATCCTCGGTTCACTGGTTGTTTACAAGTGAAAAGACAAATTTCTGATCAAGTCGTCAAACTTGAAAATGGACAAAAAGTCAATTTGAATTGCTGTCATTGCATTTATTAGCTTTTTGGCCAGAAGTAGAGGATTGTCATGGTATTGATGAGAAGAAATTCAATCTCGTACTCATGTACTCTACATGCGATGCAGAACGAGACAGTACATATATTATTGATTGTCATGCGGAGTGTGAGAGGAGGGATATACTGCATTCTTGATTCTTGTAGTCTTATAACGGGTAGCTATAGCATTACAGACCAATAGCCCAACAAGTGCTTAATTGGACATACAAGTTTTCCCCAGAGGACTTTTTTGCACTGCACAAGATTACGCACATCAAGGGTGTTGACAAAGATGCATTTTCAAACTGCAGTCAGACATTGCATCTGGACAGATACAGAACTATCAAAACAAACAACAAATATGTATTTGTCCAAAGGAAGACAAAAGAAGGTTAAATGATCAAGAAAGTAACAGGGTAAAGAAGATACTTGTCAAGGAAGTTATAAGGCTTCAGGACTCAGAGGATTCAAATCTATTTGTGAAGGAAAATGAATAGGACTGAACTATTTTGTTGAATTATTTATTTATCTATTAATTAATTAATTTATCTATTTAATTATTTATTTATTTATTTATTTACTTATTTATTTATTTACTTATTTATTTATTTAAT
>JANTCA010087390.1:0-14006 GCA_024741275.1 Chironex yamaguchii | reverse complement strand
GAAAAAAATTAATGAATTTCCCCTTACCCACCGCTGGGTTTCGTCTCGTAATACCAAGGACTTTGAATGTCCTTCACAAAACCTTTGTGAGGTGATGGCACGGAGGTTTGAGGGTTGCCTTTTGAGGATTGCAAGTTCGAGCCCGGTCTGCTCCCACGTTCTGCAGTTATAGTGGTAATGCTTCACTTTTGACAACTATATACACACATTTCTTTGATGTTTCGATTTTATCTTCATCAGAATTCTGGTCTTGCATACTTTATTCCTGCTAAAATACATTTGGATAACACTTACGGGAATAATAACAATCAAATATAGTACACAAAATCAACAATAAACTTAAGCAATGTATACTCGATAAAAAATATCTCTTACAATGTACATATATATTACTAATGAGTCGAGCATTACCGCAGTAACATTATTAAGTGGAGCCGATCGAGGTTAAACTCGTAATTCACAGGCAACATTGAAACCGATGAGCTAGTCGGAAGCAAAAGTAATGGAGCATTACCAAAATAGCTATACCGAGAGAGAGAGAGAGAGTTAAGTATATAATTTACGAATTGGTCTCCACCAAAGTTTTGATGGTACATCGGTTTGAGTGTTAGCTTTTGTGTCTAAAGGTTACGAGTTCGAGCCCGGTTGCCTCTCTGTCAAGATTATTGTCACCACTCTTTCAAGAATACGAAATTCTGCACAGTTTTGGTACAGCAGAAGAGAGAGAAAATCAGATGAAAGAACATAGTTGCAGAAAATTCTCAAATTTTAATGTTTTGCACCATGAGAGCACTGCCTCAACCTCAATTAGGTTTAAAATATATATATGTACTAAGGTTTGAAGTCATATGCGGTGGTTTAATTGTAAATTTACAAGATTTACCTGTGAGCGTGCTTGTTTAAATATAAATGTGTACGGTTTAAATAATACTACAAATGGGTAGCTATAGACTAGCAAACTTGCTCATATTTCCTTTATTTGAAACGTGTCAATGTCTCCAATCCGAGTGAAAAATGAAGTAGTAAGGAGTAGAAGATAGATGAGCCTATTTCTTACTTGCAAGATTGTCGTCTTATCTACCACTAATGTATTGTTTTGCCTTCAAATAAATGTCAATACATTTTGGCTACCTTTTGAAAATTAATCACAAGTGGCAGGTTTATGTTTTATCTAAGTCAAACTTTTGATCTTCTCTTCACTCGATAGCTTAAGTCCTCTTCTCAAACTGAAACGGTGATCATTTAATCCATGAAGTCCGGAATGATTTTGCCAACTAACCAAACTATCTTGTGCTAACAATTCAACAACTTCCGCTTGTCATTTACTTGTTAATGACAGACATGCGGATGTCTGTAGCCCCGTGAAATTCAATACGAAGCTCCTACAGAGCAATTTGCGGTCGATCTTTTTAGTTGTAGTCCCAAGGTCCTTTTGAGGTAGGCCTTGGATTGAGAGCAGCCGACTTCCCGGCACTAGTGTATCGCTTCTCTCTTGGCTAGATTTTAACTATTTTACCACTGATGAACAGGTAGACTGAAGACATCAAAGTTGAGGGTTTTAATTTCAAAATTTTACCTTCAACAGTAGTTTAGTCTATATACAAGAACATCATGAGGTATGTATGTTTTTCACCCCTTACATAGGCTTGTTCACTGTTTTGAATGCGTGTCTGTGATCGTATCGTAATAATTTTCGAGTGTAAAGACGTCCTAACATTTTTTCATATATTTTAGGTTGCTACAACTTCTTGGTGCTTGTTCTTTGGTGAGTTTGTTGTATGTCAACTCAGTGCAGTCACAGGTATGAATTTTTTCAATTCTGTATTTTTCTGTTTGTGTCCCCCCGTGTTATTGTCTTGCAGCTTACTGTGGGTAGAGAAAATGAGAAGATACTTCTCAAAGGGGTTTCCTCAAGTTCTGCTAGAATGACGGCTTTGTGATAATGTCTAACGATTTAGTTTGCCATGGGATTTGAAAGATTTGTTTGTGATCCACTTACAACTTCTTCTTAGTGTAAAGCAGTTGATATTTGCCCTTGACAATTTATAGTTAGACGCCCATTGAATCCCCAATTCATTTGAGATAGCTCAAATTGTTTGACATGCATGTTTGAATACAAAATTTTTAGTTGTTGTGAAATGCAAGAAAAGAGTCAAGTTTGTATTCCTTAAAGAGAAAAAAGCTGTTTATTCGTTTGTTAATTATCAGAACAGTTAGAACGAAAGAGTGAATTTGTTCTTCTTTCTGATGACGCTTTGGAGCGGAAGAGTCAACTTCACGAATCCTGAACACATTTCCTCTCCACCCTCGGTTGTTGATATTGTGTTTTTATCTTTTGACTTGTTGGGTGTTGAGGAAAAGGAAGAACTCTCTATGAGCTGGCAACGGTGAAACATTTTGAACTGTTTCATTCATTGGTGGTTTCAATCTAACATTTTTATTGGTTGCATGCACGTTTCGTCCTTTTGTATCAAGGATTCGTCGCCTCAAAGATATTAGACTGTTTCCCTTTTATACACGCGCCGTTGTGTTCATGTTATGCCGTTTGGGACTTAGGTGTACTCTAGACTGGGTTATTGAAACACGACTGTGTAAGGAATTGGAGTAGTGGGTGAGGAAGTAATCTCTAGGATTAGAAAGGAATTAAGTATTAGCAGAATACTTGTTAGTTTTTAAGACGAGTGCCAGTCCGATATCGTCAATTTACTTGCATCACGATGATTTTCTAGCTTAGTTGCAAGAAGAATAACTCAGCCTGTTGGAAAGGTACGGAAATGTATAACTGAGCCGAAAGTATTTGTGGAAGTTTAACGTCTAGTACACAACAGAGAACCCCATAATATTCGAGGATCCTTACACATCAAAACGCAAAAAAAGCAGTGAAAACCCATTACCGTTTACTCAGAAATATATATATGTCTGGGTCTGGCTCTACCGCAAATCAAAGTGAGACACCCCTCTCTGAGTCGAATTGGCTGCATTTCGTCCTATATTGGAATCTTTGCTTGTGGCCTTGTAATCGTGACTTTTGAGTAGAAATGAAAATGTAGCATCAGAGGAGTGTCCTCCTTAGGATTGGGACGACTATTTTATTTTCTTGGTGGGAAAAAACCGTATGTAGACCATGAAAACAAAGACAAAGGGTTTGTTGTCATTAGTCCTTAGGCGCAAGACTTGAGATTGTGCGGGGTATCCTGTGTCACAGCAGGGTGGTGACGTTGTTTGGTTTCTTTTCTTGATGTGATGTTTTCACGTCGTCGTCTGTCGAAGGTTCGTTAGCCGACATTGTGCTGCTGTTATTCTCCAAACAATTAGTTTGTTGATGGCGTTGATAAATTTGCATCTATTAACTCATCGGAGTCCAAAGGGAGGGAAGGGAGGGGTTGTCTTGCCTGGCAACAGTTTTAGCCTTGGTTACCATATCCCAATTAGTTGCGTTTTACGTGAAACCCCAACAGGGCTTATATTCATGCATGTGCTACCAAAAAGATGTTCTTGTGCAAGATTGAGTTGATGTGGGGATCTTACATGGAACAGGTTTTATCCCTGCTGTCTAATACTTGCGGAAGTAATGATCGAGGATTATGGAAGCCAATGGCAAAGTTTTTTTGACGAGGACAACCACATGTCAAGGAGTGTAAATATTGTCGGTGGAGGCTAAAGAGTAAACATGATTGTGAAACAAGGAAGACAGCATGCCTGCAGGGAAGAGGCCCAGATAATATCGGAGAGGTTTATGTAGGTTGATATGTGATGCCAGCGAAGGTATAACTATTGAAATGGTTTTTGAGTAAATGTAGTCATCGTCACTGTTCTATATCAAAACCGTGCGCCATAATTGGGTCCAAAGTGTGGTCCAACTACTCTTTCGCAGCTACCAGCTTCCTCGTCAACAGTTCGAGGCTAACAAACGGTGGTGACTGAGTCACATGATTAGAAAGGGGCTGCTACAGATGGTCCATACTGTCGCAGAAGGTATGCAAATTGAGAAATGCAGCTGAACATGGAATAAAAAGGTCAGCGAAGGAGAGCGGGTTTGTACTAAAACATCGAGAAAGGACATTGACTCCCTCTAGGCCTCCCTCCTGCTTTCCACAATCGCCTAAGGCTTTATGTATTCTTCTTGAGATTTCACCATACCAATACCAACGAGCTATGCAAGGTATGCGTAACTTGAGAACTTAGGGGTTACGTGGTGGGAAATATTCTTCACCGTCACATTCTTTCTGTTAGGTCGGTAAACTTGTATTCTATTTGGTCACGTGATGTACGTGGTCTTTTAGCGTAGTGATTCTTGATGCATCCATTGAGAAGAAAAATTTTGTGCATGAAATTCTTTTTTGACAATTGTTTTTTTGTTCAATTTTCTACTCTTCATCTGTTGCCATGAAAAAGGCTTGGAGAAGTAGGCCTACCTGAATCGTGCTTATTTATTTATGAAAATGAGACGCTTTGCGAGAATGTATGTCACATTGATAAGATTTACCGTGTTCTGACTTCGTTTCGCTCTTTATTTTCCCTAAAACCGTGACAGCACCACAAATGTTTTCAGGTAACTTTGGATTTATTCAGTCTAGATGTTGTCTCTCGCGTGCCTCCTCCATCGAACGTGTTTCGTACTCTGCCGGAAGCAGCCGGATATGTTTCGGGCCGACGAAGTGCATGATGCAAACTTGATTCGAATCGTACTATTGCTTTTGAGATACGTGCATCGCAGTTGGTGTGATCGGAAGATAAGTGCTATTCTTACAAATGGCGTTAAGCAAATCTGAGTGCGAGTTTCACGTGTTTTGTTTATACTAAGGCAAAACAATTATCTTAAATGAGGTTGCATTTGACTGGATTGGATTTTATAATTATGTATTACAGCCAGTCCTACCTTTAAAGTATCTTAACCTGAGCCTAAGCACACCGAGGTGCCTCGAATCTCCCCCTATCTGTTTAAATTATGTCTTAAGCTGCGCTCCTTGACAGCTACATTAATCTCATGTACTTTATCTTAGATTCGATATTCAATTACCATAGCTGGCAGAGTCAAATGAAGTACTTTCCTTGTAGTCGTGTGAATTTGACACCATTGCTACTTTTGAAACATACAAACCATGCTCTGTTTGGGCTTGTTGGCAACGCAGCTGTTCAGAATTTCCCAGAATTCCCCAATTGAACGCAATTGGTCGATGCAATAGTTTTGTTCAACCCCCGCTGTGTAATCGACTCCCTCTTCGTTAAACCCCCATTCCAAGTGAAAAGTTTTTAAACAAGTCTATTAAGGTCCACTAATTTCATACAAGGAAGACATCGAGGTGAAAGCCAAGAATTTAGTGACAGCGTATGATGTAAAGATTAAATTTTAGGACTTTGAAACTTGGCTGAAATATATACTACACTCCGTCTCGCCTGAGCTCCACATTTCCTTTAACCCACCAGTGTAACCACTCCTGAGCTTAAAAGAGCTCTTACCATTTCACTCATTTCACCAGTGTAACCACCCCTGAGCTTAAAAGAGCTCTTACCATTTCACCCATTTCACCAGTGTAACCACCGCTGGGGCTTGAAAGAGCTCTTATCATTAGGCTCAAAGTCTTTTTCGTTAATTTGGAGAAACTTAAGAGAACTGCTTCCTGTAAAACCTTAGCGGTGAAGTTGTTCATTAGTGTTTGTAAACATCCATCGGTTTGTGGGCTAACCCTCCCGACATTGACCTTGACTTAATATGTCACACCTTTTTCTTTGGAAGTTGAACAGAAAACGATACTCTGAAGTGCGAGTGTCAAGTTAGCTTTGTTTTAGAGAGGCGAGTGTGAAGTAAATGGCATACTTTTGCATATACCACAAACAGGGTGACTTAACGTGAAATGTTGACTTGAAATACAGAACTTCTAACCACACTCGATGTATGTGGTTGTCTTTACAAACTTTCTTAGTATTGAGCAAGTAGTGAACAGATCCTACATTTAGCTGCTGGACAGGTGTTGAGTTTCGTTGGTTCATTTTGAGTAATGAGCACGATATCATGCCATGCCACTGAACCAAAGCACGTTAGACAGTACTGTTGCTCATTCTGAAATTGTACTAACCTGATATCTTTTGCTTGATACGTGAAAACACGTCTCGAGGTCGAACATTTTGTAACAATCACCTGTATTTTTGGCCAAACTTTATAACCGCATGATGTTATTCTACGAGGGTAACTCTGTTTGCCAATCAATCAATAACTCAAGAAGACACATGGTTTTGAGGGTTTTAGTTCTGCACTCATAAGCTAAGAAGATTATATTCTAATAATTTGATGTGGGTAGCCTAACAACTGGAAAACCATACAGCACACGGGAACATTCTCCCTTGCACTTCCTCTTAAGTGAATGGCTTTCCAGGTTGTCAAGGCCATCAGAGCAGACAACTCCAAAGTCTTTAAAACCTGACAACATGACTATCTTTCAACACAATAACCTTAGAAACCACAGTCTGAAATTTCTTACCAGCCTCTTTCATCCTCTTTCTCGGTACTTGTAGGATTCCATTTACTCTAAACAAAAATGGCATTTAACACACTTGTACTTCTTCTGGACCTATCTCACTACTCTGTCTACCAAAACAACTGTCGAGGCTGTCTTGATTCCTCATCTTAACGGATATCTTTTTCGTGTAAACTTTTCACTATAAGAACGGAACGTATTAAACAAGAAACCTATCAAGACATAATGGTGGCAAAGATGATGACAATTATTATGTGATCGTTGACTGGGTATGCAAAGCTAACAGTTCGAAGCCTGGGGGCGGGAGCGGGCAAGTAACCCTTAAATTTAGAGCATTTGCTAACAGACTCTGTCGGACGGTGTCAAACACAAGTTTGACAATGAGGTGTATAACTTGACAGAATTTAAGGAAGACTATCAACAAATGAAGAGCTTTTCATATTTGCCATTGATGTTATTAACCGACATGCTGACTACATACTAAAACTAGAAAAAGGAATCATCTGATTGTGATTATAAGGATCCCTCTCTGATCTTCACATGAGTTCCTCATCCTAGGGCTAAGTATTATTAACAAGCTCTGATACAACTATCTCCCTTAAATTTCACCTTGGCTTCTGTTTTACTTAATACATAGTATTAGACGGAACAACTATGCGAGGGCGACAACGAGTGTCATTGAGTGGTTACAGTAAGCGACGGCAATCCTTAGAAGGGGATGGGAAGTTGATGTTACCTTTCCAGGTCGGGATAAATTTTGGCACTGTTGATGGATGGGAAAAGGCATAACGATCTTCCCTTATCTCGGAAAATGTAAGGTCCGCAGGTGGTCTCCTTCCTGAGGGTAGTAGATCAAAATCGTCGGCAGCTTTTACAATTCGTGATACTTTGTCTACTTTCATTTGCCAAAGATCGTTCCCACCTTTTTCACGAGAGATTAAGGGCTTGATCCTAGCCGCAACCTTTCTACTGGGCGGAGAACAGCGCGCAATCGGATACTTGATGGGGCTGTCAGTGAAAATTATGCTTGATAGATGATTTTACCAGGCATTTGTGTCCTTGAAAAGGTACTGAGGGTCCTTCTAAAAGTTCTAGATATTGTTTGAACACAATGGTATAAGCGGATTGGCGTGTGTGGTAGACAGTTTTTCTTAAAAGGTGAAAGAAGACCTTGCAAAATTTCATGCCTCACGAAAACTGACTTAAAAGGAAATTAATCAGAAGTTTGACGACAGGGTGGATTAAAAACAAATACTGGGATTTTGCCGCTATAGAGCATGGTGCCTCGTCAACTATTGGTGTTGTTTCATTTCTGTTTTTTTAAATTATGCCGTATTCCATACGTACTTTGCAAGGTTGGTCGTGCAAGGTAGGAGGTGGATAGTTTATTTAGGTCGATATAAAGAGCTAGCCAGTGTTTGTTCAAGTAGAAAAGCTGTTAATAGCGAAGTTCGTCAACAGCGTGAATCCGGTTGATGAATGGAATATGTCAACTGGATCAGAAAAAGATTTACTACTGGCTTGGTATTGTATAGCATATACTTCATGTAGGTCTGGGTAGCGGTCTTTTTAGGAATGTATTGGTTTGTGGGACGGACTTGAAGCGGTCAGTTAGATTTACCCTCGGTATATTCATATTTTGCAAGATAATAACCTAGGCAGGCCGAAGGTCTTGTCTGCCATATTTCTTCTGTTATTTTCAAACTAACTAGGCGGGAAAGGCATTTTGGTCGAATTACCTTCACCCCGAATTAAACAGGGTGGGGCAACGGACTTGTATCGCTTTTCCTCTGGTCAATTGAAGTACATAAACAGTTGCAAATTCCATCTTATTTTCCTCATTCCTGTGGCGGGGATGCGTGTTATAACAGAAGGCGGTGTAAGTTTTTTGCAAGACTAATGTTGTATGCGAAGATGCCTGAGATATAATGGAGAAGGCAAATTTATATGGAGTACCAGCAGAACATGTCCCCGACTGCATTTCAAGCCCTTCCCGTCTAAGATGTTTCGCTGGCAAAGGTAGCATCTTACTATTTTATGGCTTCATTTGTCGTGTTTTTGTCAAGCAAGACGCCATTAAGCGTGATTTCATTCCGCGGCGTGGCTTGGGTTCCATGTTTATGCTTGGTGTGTTTTTAGCAAAGCCAAAAGTTCTCCATGTAAATTTTTGGCGGACAAAACTCCAGGAATGCAGTATAGAACAATTACAAACGTTTTCTGGGATGGGTCCTCTTTCTTAGGTTGGATTTATCTTGGTTATTGTCTGGCGAGGTATAAGAGTTGACCTGAATTATCCTGTTCCCGTAGAAGTGGACGGTGTACCCGAGGGCTGCATTTACTGTGAAAGTGAATAACGCAGCTGCAATCGTTGCAGCTTGTGACCAGATGAGCCATGCCTTTGGCTGACATTGGTCGCCCTGCCAAACGTCGTTATTTTCATTGGTTTCTGCCTAGTGTTTTGATAGATTGTTCCCAAGGATTTGTTTATTGAAAGTTCGTCAATGGTGCCCTTTGATACCTACCGCAACATGATCTATTTTATTTATTGAAGGATTCCGTGTCATGTTCTATATCTAGTGCTTCTCTAACCGCGTCATTTTTCTTTATTGGTTGTTACTCTAGCTTAGTGAATGACAGGATAGAGATATATTATTAAGAGCAGAAGGGAAAATTCGTGTTAATCAGTAACCAGAAAGTGATGGCTCTTGTGGTTAAAAAGTTACGATTTCACACAGCCAAATTGTTTAAAACTGATGAAAAAATGTACAAGATAAAAAAATGTAGACTGTGTCAACAAATTTCTCTTCAGAAGAATGCTTTAGCTCCTGCAGGCATCAGATGGCATTTTGAAGAATTTGTCGACTTTTATGTAGCAGCCTTGTACCTAGTCAGCAAATAAGACGTTATCTGGGAGTACTAATTATTATTCAGTAGCTAGCCGGTACATATTCTGTTGCAAGCAGGAACAGGGTCAAGATATCGAATTAATGAAGTTACGTTTTCCAGGTACAAGACTCAAAGTGCGTTGACGTAAATGGAGAGGACTCAAGGGACATTATTAAGCTTCAAAGCGTATAGACATAGTCGGAAAGTCTAGTACTATGACATAATTACGTCTGTGGGAGTAGATTGACAGTTTGAAAGTTTATAAACCGCGATGGAAAGGATCTCTATTTATTTATCAAGAATATTGTGCCGGATCTTACGAGAATCTTTTGCAGACGAGTCGTCAGTCGTACAAGTCCTCTAGTACGTGTGTGTAACAAAAATGACGTCAGAAACGCACGGGTGTGTGACATTTTATTGGTGCCCTGTTGAACTTTGCCCGCTAAACGGAGTACGAACGAATAAATACAATTAACAGGTAGCAACGTGAACTGCCTGTCGAGAAGGAAAATGATCCATTTTCTAATTTTCGATCTTTTAACTGCTTTGTCGCATCACGGGGTGAGTGGAGAGGTTGGTTGCAGTTGAACTGGGACCAAATTGCTTTTCTGGGAAAAGGAAGGGTGGACATAACATGAAAACAAAGAGACAATAACATTAGATGGGTAGTTTCAGTAGATAAAATAGAGAAATACACGGCGGAAACCCAAAAAGAGCTGAGCAGGAATTCCGATAATTTTTTTTCGGAAACAAGGGACTGTTTGATTAACCTTATAGGATTGTCAATAGGAAGCAAACAGGTTTAGCTATGATGTATCATATAAGTGTAGACTATCCACGATTCAGCAGAAAAACGATAAGTAAGTTAGTCGATGATAACCAAGTATGTCAGGTGATACGAAGTCACCATGACGTGACAGCCCAATATGGCTAAGAGTATTCTAGCTTGTATATCATGATAGACAATTTAGCCACGATTTTTTATGAATGGCTTTTTTGAAAACGTAAGAGAGTTCTAACGTGGGTTAAAATAGAATACAACTACACTACAAGGGAGGGGATTTTTAGAGGGCAGGGGCCATATCTCTAATGACGGCTGCGTGTCAGTATTACCGAGAGATCCACCTTGGTTGGGCCCGAGGGCCCGAAAATTGCGAAAAAGTAATCTCTAGGTTACTAGAGAATGCATTGAAAGTCATATTTAAGACAAAGAAACACGAGACATTTCTGCTTCGTTTTTGGTTTAATTCTGAAAAATCAACATAAATCGCAAAATAGTCCATACTTGCAACAACACCGAATACCTTTGGAACTCATATAATGTTCTGAAAAATTATTGGAGAGCCTAGGCCCCCACGGCCCCCTTATTCCCCCTGTTTCCACCGCCCATGCATTAAAGAGAGTTGTTTACTGATCTTTTCACTATTTTGATGCAAACATAAACATGTAGGATGAATTTAATATTCAGAAGTTATTTTAATACAGCAGCGTTCTTGATTGCTATTTTTTGAAAATTTGGGGTCTTGGAAAGAAAGGGCTGATCTTGCGAACCCCGCCTAAGGGTAATGACCCTGTGATAAATTTTTATGGGACGCATTAAAAATTAAGCATTTTACAGGCCTACAGAATGATCCAGTTGATTATGGCGCAGTCCATTCGGCCGATCAGTTGCCTACAGCAGAATCATGTTATCATTAATTTATTTTAGGATTGGCAATGTCTGATTTTTGTGTTCAGGCCTGATGCCTAATGGAAGGTAGTAATGGGCTCTTTGGACGGGTTTCTGGTTAATCTGGCCCGCAAAGAATGTGACGATGCATCAAAGTTTAAAACGAGCCGATTCTTTATTTGAAGTATTAAATGTTTCCGTTTTCCATGAGCCTAGTAGTTAAAGTATAATGAAAGCTTTTCATTTTTCAGTTAACTGCGGTTTTTACTGACAACACCGTTAATTTCCGTAATTTGCTGCAAGTTTCGGCGTGCTACTGTTTTTCCTGTGCTCTTGAAAATCGAGAATGCATTTTGCAGTTGCAATGAGCTCGTGATCAAATGGCGTCGATTGTTAGTAACCTGGCTTGCCTTAGGTTCATTGAAAAAAGAGACATCTTAGGATCTTGAAGGATTACGCAAAGCTGTTTGGAAAATGCGCCGATTAACGAATGCCGTAACAACCAAGACTTTTCCCATGGTAGATTATTGAGTGCTAAGTCATGAACTTGAATTGTGAATCTGCCTTGCAAAATATCTGTTGTGTAAGATGGTTTGATAAGGATGGTAGTATCAAAGAAAAGTAGTTGCCCTTTTGACTCTCTTCTTGGTAGACTACTAATGGAGAAGGCTCATTGTTTTCTCGTGCAATTTCTTAGGTACAGTCTGAAAGGAAAATAGGTGACATGCGAACCGGGATGTTTGTGGCTTCTCTCTGGTACCGTTTACCCAGGAGACAATCAATCGTCAGTACAAAAACGTTGATTTTACATTATTTAGATTGGCCATTATGTTCTGCGACACCCAATATTAAATGCCATTAATGGTCGACAGTTTAGGTAGTAGTTCAGACAACTCTACTTGATGATTCACACACTCAAGGAGAGAAATAGCAAGATTGATAATGCAATAGAAACATATTTCCAATACGAAATATTGGGGTGGAAATGTTTTGGCTACCTAATCGTTGTTGCTGATTCCCATCTTGTCTCTTGTATTCTCCCGCATTATTCACTATTGTCACTATTGTCTTGTTGGTTCACACAATCTTGTCGGGGACAGATGACTGCGAGGAGGATACGCCATTGAGATCTGTCTTGGACGTGGAGTAATGTATCTTCTCATGAGAACACTCTCTTGCAGGTCTTTCATTATGTGCCTTCACTAAGTACATTTTGGCCTGTCTCTCTTCTTTGCAGCTATCCGGTATCCAGAGTGTTGCACTTTTTGGAATTATAGGGCAACCTAGGAGGTTGACCTTACTATCTCACTGTTCTCTTCCTGATTTCATTTCATGGTCCCCACAAAAGAGAAAACGATCTGAGCCTTCTTGTACTTAACGGAGAAGCTTTTTATTTGTTACGATAAATTATGACTTTTGGTTTTCACATTTGTTTCTTTTTGGACACCATGCACATAAGCTTGATAAATAATCCGGAACGGTGAAGGGATAGTATTTCCAGAAGAGTAAATTTAGCTCGAGTTTAAGCCAAAGAGATCTTGATTAATCTAAGATCGACTATGAAGTTGGTGACTTAACCCACTGATCTTTCTTTGGACTCGGTTTGCTTGACAACATGATGACTGTAGAGCACACCCTGAGATTGCAGCTTATCCGTTTAATCCTGAAGTATTTCATTTTTGACAGCACAAGTGGTAAGGCACGTGAAAGTCTATGGGGATGCTACGTTTTACGTCAAATGAGCCCGGTAAGGGCCATGTCAAACGTCATTCTCTTGTGCACCGAACTATATAATTCTGTTGGGTGTTAAGAAGTTTGCCAGAAGACGACTTGCTTGCTTTCTTTGTTTATTTGTTTATATATTTATATATATAATATGACGGATGTAGTTTTGGCCACGCCACACAGCCCACTCTTTCACACCCAACGTAAAATAGTCACTTGCGTACTTATTGCTGAAGACGTTACATACGTTTTAAAATTTTATTGACTTCATCGTATGGAATACTTGATTGATTTAATGGGGCATATGTTTCCTTTTTCTCTAGACTTGCACTGGAGTTGGTTGTGCATCATGCAGGAGTGTCTGCGTGGGACAAAAAGGTGCTAGGGTGAGTAAACGTATGATGTTTTTTCTCTTGTTATCATTCCATAGTTTTATCCAGGTTTAATTTTTACTTGCAAGTGGCTGCTATATCCCCGCGTCGTTTGAGATGCCTCATTTGCGTGCAATTGAGTCAGTCATTGATACCTCGTTTACAGGTAGCAAAGTTATGAGATATGTTATTGAGAAGGTACCAAGTCGATGCTTACAGATTAGTTTGAAAAAATCTACATAGCAAACCCCCTCCCCCCAAAAAATAAAGCCAGGCAAATGGTAAAGAAAGCCAAATGTTGTGTTTAAAAATGTCTCATTAAGGGCAGGTGTTTTACTCCCGTAACAAAGTACGATGAGCATAGAGAGAGGAAGGAGTGATCAACATTGTAGCAAGACGGAGAGCAAGTCTTTCAAGCTTATAGTAACGAGGTAGGAGACGTGCTGCTGTTCTACTCTTTACTAGAGGAGATCGACAGACTTGTTTCCTAAAACCAGCTTTCAAGTAATGACAGAAGTACGATGAGCATAGAGAGAGGAAGGAGTGATCAACATAGTAGCAAGACGGAGAGCAAGTCTTTCAAGCTTATAGTAACGAGGTAGGAGACGTGCTGCTGTTCTACTCTTTACTAGAGGAGATCGACAGACTTGTTTCCTAAAACCAGCTTTCAAGTAATGACAGCAATGGATTCCTGGGATGCTAGCAATGGATTCATGGGATGCTAGCAATGGATTCATGGGATGCTAGCAATGGATTCATGGGATGCTAGCAATGGATTCATTGGATGCTAGCAATGGATTCATGGGATGCTAGCAATGGATTCATGGGATGCTAGCAATGGATTCATGGGATGCTAGCAATGGATTCATGGGATGCTAG
>JANTCA010087379.1:0-14007 GCA_024741275.1 Chironex yamaguchii | reverse complement strand
TCACTGACTGGATTTCGCTCAGTCCACTTTCTCACAGCATCAACTAGGCGTGGAAAATCCCATTCTTTCCAATCATCGTCCAGGCGTACAGGATCCAATCTAATGGCTGGCAGCTTGTCCAGAGTAAGACGAACGTATCCATTGATATCTCGTAGTTTTCCCATCGTCTCCAAGGCTTGAATATTTGTAACCAGTCTTTGGTAAAATTCCTGGATTCCACCAGGGTTTGAACTCGTGACTGTTGGTAGCTGCATTATGTTCTGTACATGAGCATTCACTATTTTGCTAGTTTGTCCATATTTTGTTAGCAGAATATTCTTTGCTCTCTCATATCCCTCTACAGAGAATGGCAAACCATCAATTAAAGCTCGTACATTAGGGTTAACCAACTCTTTTAAGTATGAGAACTTTGTTACTGATGCAAGACTAGCCCTGTCAATCTCGGCCTGAAACTGATTCCAGAATCTGAACCAGTCAATGTGTGTCCCTTTGAATTTGCTGATGACCAGCTTGGGCAGCTTGGCTCTGTTGACTGATCCTCTCATCCCATTGTCAAGTACACCATCGTCGGACCGTTTTCTGAGCCCTGCACGCAGTGAATCAAGCCTCTTCTCTTCTTCATAAAGATGTTTCAGCTTCTCTTCGGACCTTCTTTTGTCGTCTGACTCTTGAACTTCCATCAACTTGAATTTGCAACGCTCCAAGGACAACTCGTGAAGGGCAAGGTTCTCGTCAAAACTTTCACACCACCTATCAATGTCTTCTTCAGTACAATCCTTCTCGAAAGATGCTTCAATGTAAGCCTCCTTAAAGCTGTACTGCTTCTCGAGACAATTTTCCAATGTGTGTAAATGACACTGACTCTCTTTGATTCCATCTAAGGATGATATCCTCAGTCCTTTTTCAATTGAGGACCTTCATTCCCTTTTCAATGTCTTTTAAAATGGTATCCATATCTGCTTCTCTGCAAGAGCAAGACTCCTAAAGTTGAAAATGACTCACTTGTACTGCCACGACCTATGGGCCCACCAAGTTACTAACGTATAAGTTGCAGAAACCACAACGTTTTTAGTCTTGTAGTATCTCTCCGGGGGCTCCACTTTTGTCAGGAATAGATCACCAACAAAAAGACTCACAGTTGTTTTCCACTCA
The DNA here is from genome assembly GCA_024741275.1 of Chironex yamaguchii. Taxonomy (NCBI): domain Eukaryota; kingdom Metazoa; phylum Cnidaria; class Cubozoa; order Chirodropida; family Chirodropidae; genus Chironex; species Chironex yamaguchii. The sequence goes on along the minus strand of JANTCA010087379.1, from coordinate 12,855 downwards.
TTGTAGTATAATGCAAATCACAGTTTACCTCCTATCGAGGCTACTACTTTCTGAATCAAATCTTAGTCCTTAAATGATATTTTTTCCATGAAAATATGTAACAATTTACGTCTACAATTTTAATAACAATCATACTTCAAATACTTATTTTAACCTATTTACATCGTAAAACCAAGAAATGCGTCAATTATTTACGTCACTAGGTTGAGCAAGGGGATTACTCAACCTGAAAGTTGATACGTCATTTTATTAGTAACTAAAATTGAAGTCATGTCATGATTCAAACGTGATATAGTGGGAGGAATTACGACAATTTATACTGTCGATTAAAGGTCTTTGCCTACTCACAAAACGAAAAGTGGTATCTTACAGTTGTTTATCCAGTCCAAAACTATTTTAAGAGCATCATGATTGCTACTCACTAGCAAAAAGACATCAAACTCCGCTCCTGTGTCCTCCCTGGCTGTTCCGCAAATTGACATCACCATTATCATGAAATAAAATATTTGATAATCCCGTGTGTAAACTTAGAATATCGGTGGGCCCGCAGGCTTGAAAATCTTCCCGAAAGAAAATTGAAAAAAAATGAAGAAAAAAATACATGCCTTAGTTCTTGTGGGCCCCTCTCCTCCCGGGCCCTTGGAAACTATCCCGGCTACCCCTAGCTGACGGAGCTGCTAACCTGTCAGGGCAAGTAAAAAGTATCAATGCTTACCTATTATTTTTTGTTGGCATAAATGCCTGTATGACAGCAGTAATTGAGCCAGATGAAATCTTGTCCACAAGTCCCATTAAACCATAAATAAAAGCGGCTGAAGACTAGAAATAAGAAATTTATCTGTTATAGACTGTGTCATACTTTACCAGTACCTACAAGTTGTAGTAGACGAAAATTCACTTGCTCTGCTATAACACGAGAATACTAGCAAGTCTTTACAGGTAGCTTGTAATTGGTTACCTTAATCCTGAACGTAACTTAACAAGACAACTAAAGTGATATGATAATCCGAAATCACACAGATATGTTTTAAGATTTTATACTTAAAGTGCACACAAATTCGGCAGCGAAAAACGCCGTTTATTTAATTTCGGTGGGAGTTTTTAGAGACTTCAGTGAATATTGAAAAAATTTGGCAAAAACTGAATTCGCCAATGAATAAATTGAAATATGTTAAATATCATGTTAACTAAATGAAAATGCTTGAAAAATAATAGTGCTCACATATAAATCATTATTTTGTGCCCTCAATATAATTAACCATACTGTGTCTAGGTAAAAATAATTTGTAGCTCATAAGTTGAGATTTGTGCTGAGTGGTCAAAGGCAGACATTTTTACACCCTTCTTTTTAAATATTTTGGACTCGAAAAAGTGTGACAAAATTTAGAGGACTTATTTGACACGGCGAGGGCACTCTTTGCCAAAGGGATATCCATTTCGTGCTTCAGCAACCAACCTAGTGTCTGGGGAGGAGCTAAAATCAAGTATTTACAGTCTCAAATTTTTGCCATCTTTATGAAGTTTAATCGTAAGTTGAAAAGAAAAGAAGAATCTCAAAAGGCCATTCGATGGGAAAACTTATTTCAAAAATATCATCAAATTTTGGCGGCGAAAAATTACGGTGGCGAAAATTTTAGTGGTTTGAAATTTCAGTAAAACAATATTCACCGAAATAAAAGCCCCTACATTTTTCACGCTTAATGTAATATTTTGCTTTCATAATTTCTTCATTTCTTGGACTAAATATGCAGTAGCTACTAATTACAGGTAGCTTGTTATTGGCAAGTCCGAATCCTGGACATAAAATAATAAGATGACTGAGATGATAAGATGACCAAAAAATTACACAGATCTGCTTGAAGTGTGAAATATGGGTTTGTTCATTGTTATTTCTTGAAAAAATGTTTGGTAGCCATTTTTTATGTTGATAATCTCGATTTTCAGAAAGTAATTTGCTTTGGGTTTTTTTCAGTTTTCGTATCTATGATCCTTTAACAAAGTAGCCATGTATGAATAGAATGTACCATACCTTATGTGGTCCGATAAGGTTCGCTGTCATAGTCAGTGAAACAACCAACATCATTGTCCCCCCTAAACCAGCAGCACTTAGAGCAGGATACGCCCCCTTGTTTGCTTCTTTTGGAATAAAATATAGCCCAGCACATCCAGCAGTAGCGACAATGCCAGAAAGCACGAAAGTATACTACAAAGAAAAGCAAAGATTATGTAAACTAACAGACATTAAAGTAAGAGAGAGTCAGTATCAACCATATATTGTATGACATACCAATCATGTCAGTAGCGTACATAAAGAGTACAATAGCAGTCGACCCATTTCCATGCATATGTAAAAGTACAAGCTGAAACTTGTGTTTTAAGACAAATAAAAGTTATGTCCCACAAATAATTTCTATTTAAGAATATCTTACAAGATCTTCTTATAGACAAAAATAAGAAAGTCTAGAACACAAATTCGTTGAACTGTTTCTAACTACGCTACGTGAAAAAGAAAGAAAAGTGATTTTCTTCCTCTCTTTACAGTGTGTATAGAGGCTAATAAAATGCATTCCAAATCAGGAATATGTCATTGCACTTAGGTCCATCTGGGGTGATGCTCCCAAGTCATTGATCATTACTCCTAAACAAGAACCAGCCTGAGCCATCTATCCCAAATAATTTCAAGCCCTTTATAGGGCTATCAATCCCGTACTTCCAAATGTTACGATAATGATTCCATCATAGTCTCTGACTACTTCACATTCATCCTATTCTATGACTATTCACAATTACTACTATCACAAGAATCAAGTGATCGCATACAACCAGGAACAGCAAAATAAATCTTCCTCTTACCCTCTCCTCCTCCAAATGCCTTCATAAATCTTCGAACTTTACCCAATAGGGTAACTCTAGAGCTACAAGAATTCACAATACCCCTTTACCCACCTCCCCAAACAGACTCGTCTCGAAAAGCAACAACATACCTTCCTCTGTCTAACGAGGCTATTCTAACATAATGCACACTTAAACAGGGGCGATAAGTGACAATGTAATAGTAACAAATGAAATATCACCTTGACGCTAATCCTTTTGGTTAGTGGCTTTACAAGTATGCTTCCCACGATTCCAGACACCAATACTAACAAGGGGAAGTAAGCCACCGCTTCCTGCACGAAAACAGAAGAGTAAACGATGTTTACAATGTGTAGTACTTGTAATGAAATACAACTAAATCAGATAGCATTATGACAAAATTTGCACTTTGATAAAGGATGAGGGCCACCAATTGGTTTGTAGCCAGGGGCAACGATCCTACGTCTTGTGAGGCGGCCTCAAAAAAGACATACTAGCAATGGACATGTAGGTGTCCCAGGTCCAACTGCCCTTGGAGGCTTTGTAAGGGATACAAATGTGCTGACCAAAAAAGGAGCTAATTATCTTTTATTAATTCAGGAAACAAATCTTATTAAATTCCGACATAAAGTATTAGATGAGATTTTTAGCAATAATGTACTGCCATGTTAATCCTCAACATTCGTTTAGAGCAATTGCTGATCATGGTAATTTCAAGTGCATCTTCCATCTATATCTACTTCTGCCGATTGTGAGTGATAGATTATCGAAAAGAAAAAAACACGGTCATGTCCAATATTCCGTATCTCTAACTATATTCATAATCATACTAACTCCACCCTTTAACTTCTACTGCTGTACATAATAAATAAAATTAGTTGTAACATCTTTGACCATTATACAATAATTCATTATAAGACTGCCTCATATCAAACTTTATGTCTGTAAATCGATAGACGATTTTTAATTCCAAATTTAAACTCATATCTTGACCCACTCACAATCACATATGGGTACCGTAAATCCTCCAGTGAACGCCCGGGGCGTTAATTTAACTTTCTGACTTTAGAGTGGGAGGGAGTTTGTTGGAGGGAGGTGTTTAAAACAAGGGGGCGTTCATTTCAAAAATTAAAAAATCTCTCCCGTCATTTTAAAAACAAGTACTGTGGTAAGGGGCGTTTATTAGAGGGTGGCTTTTGTTGTTGTTGTTATCGCCGATTGATGCCAAGGACGTCAGCCACGTCCAGGGGATTTTCCCAGAGGTCTTGTGTGGTGAGATTGGTGGGGTCTTGTGGGCAATTGAAGAGGTGGGGGACGTCACGTCCTGTTGCATTTGGGGCATCTGTCCTCTATTGTTTCATCCAGGATGTGGTGGTATGAATTTGTGAAGGAGCTGAAGCTGGAGCGGAGTGGAGAGGGTGGCTTTTAAAAGAGGGAGGCGTTTATGTGATATTTTCGACTTTTAGTGGAGGGGGGGGGCGTTTATCAAAGGGAGGCGTTTCAAAGAGGAGGCGTTCATAGGAGGATTTACGGTATCCTTACCCCCTTTAAGCAATACCACCCATGCAACACCTAGTGGACTGTGCGGAAGTATTACAATAAAAATGTCGAAAATATCCTTCAAATCTTAACTTCAAAAAGTAGCTTTAAAATAGCTTTTAAAAAGTACTGAAGAGATTTCAAGTTTTTAATGTGCTTTTGTTCGGGTGATATATTCTTACACTTTTAATTGCATCAGTAGCATATCGAATTTTCCGCTAGCTTCCTAATACCGACTACATTCCTTTGTTGCCCTCAATTTTCTCCACGTTAATGAGCTCGTAAACGTTTATGTAAAACATTCGTGAATAACTTCTCCTTGTTTTAAGATTTCCCTTCTATCAAAACTTTAAGCTCCACCTCAATATCAGTTTAACTCTAGTACAGTATAGTACATAATGAATCAACTATAGGCCTGACAATGCTAGTGGTAGATATCGTATAGTGCTCAAATTTTTCCATATTTCCATGCTAGGTTTTGACTTGTGGCATACCTACACATTTTAGTAATACAACTCAATCTTAGCCACTACAAATCCTAATTCTGCTGCTCGCTTAAAAGTTATGCAGTCTTGATCCAAAATTAACAGTCAAAGACAGTATGTGTGGATCTTGATTTCAAAAGATCACGAGGAAAGGCTCAGAAAAGAAGGAAGCAAAGTTTTTGAGACTTGAGCACAATCGACCCTCAAACTTTAAAAACAGAATGCAAGAACCACTGTGGTTTCAAATACAATACATTATGGTAAACCAGGAGAGCAGCAGGGTTGTCATTGGCTCAATATCAGAATGTGGATTACAGAGGTACAGTGATGTTACGGTGATTAACCACCCGACATCGAAACAGGGGCTCATGGCTGCAAGAATAATACGATTTGTGGTTGGACTAGATATCATTAGAGCATACTGTTTACTTTTGTTTTCACTAAACAATTCCAAAATAACAAAGCAAGAAATTGTTTTTCGGTAAGTGTAAGTGCCTCCTTGTCCTAAATGATTCACCCACGAGCCGACACCTTCCTGGTATATATTTTGTCTACCACTGAAAAAATCTACAGAGCAGTCTTACCTTGTTAAATGCTAATGTATCCGTCAGGTACAGAGCATTGTATGACTGGAACACATTGATAAGAATTCTTGTAAACAAGACGATCAATGCAACCTGTTACGAAAGAATTAGGAATATAATAAAGTCATACTTGCTGTTATTTTGTCAATGCTACGTAAGAATTCTTTTAACGGCTTCAAACGTTTAGATGCACCACTGTTAAAATTTTACATACCACACTCTACTGAATCCTTTAGACTTCAATTATCGAAAGATTCCTTTAAGGTTCTTCCCTTCCTTGTCTTCCCCAATTACGCAGGTCTGGAGGTAAATTTTAAATAAACTCCTGTCAAAGAAACCAATTTCTACCACATCACGTTTTGAATTAATCCACGGACATACTAAAACCAATTTCAAGAAATCCTCTTGCTTCCTGTAGTGCTTTCAGCCAACCAAGAGTACAGACAAACAAGGGGACTTTATAAACAATATTTCTGTAGGTAAATTCCAAATACAATATCAACAACGCGGCTTATAAACACACTGCTATTCATACAATACTGTGCATATACTAGAAACTTTTAGAAATTTATCCAACATTTATTCAACATTCAATCAACAGAAGTATCCAGATTCACATACTCCGGAAGCCTCCGGAAGTCAGCACAACATTGTCCATAGCCCCTCCAACGACACACATATCTGAACAACATGGTGGCAGAGTGCTAGCTTTTGTGTGCGAAAGGCTGGGTTAGAACCCACGACCAGGCCATACCGAAGACTTCAAAAAATGGTACACAATGCTTCCCTGCTTGACACTGGGCACATAAAGGATAGGTGGGCAAACCCCCATAATGAAGTAGTCGCTGTGTCGCACAGCTGTGTGGTCCAAAGGCGACGGAAACGGAGATCAGCGTCGCCCTATACATCCGAATGATGTGGGAAGGAACATTTTTTTGACTACAACTTCATGTTTTCAATGGGTTAACGGCAATACGGAATATCCTATCTTACATCCTCCCTTTAACCGCATACACATGCCGAGTTAAGGTCAAAACAGACTCCTTTCGTATAAAGCCATATCAACTGTATAAAGTTTTGGATAGCTCCTCGGGGTTTCATTTCAAATATTATAGCGTTCGTTTTCGGTTACTTCCTTAACTATTACTGTGTGAAGTTTCATTTGCACAAAATTGAAAGAATTGAACTTCGAAAAGGAAATGTTACATACAGTTTTGTACATCTTTGTTGAAGAATAGTGAGCAATTCTTTCTGCTGCAAACTTACATTGTTAACAGTTTAGTGATTAAAGAACTTTAGCAGATGTTCTCTTTCAAAATACACGATATAAAGGAAACTGAGTTGCTATTTGTTTAGATTAATTGTTGAGGATTCGTCTGTTGTATTTTCTTAGGAAAACATTGTCAGTTCATACACGCTGATCTCAAGACAGTCCTTGCTAAATAATATTTAGAAAATACTCTTGTAATCGAACTCCAAGTTTATGCCCTTTGCCCTTCCAAGCCCCCCTCCCTTGAGTAATACTTCAAGATTCGGGACCGTAACTGCTTTTTACAGTGTTTGCAGTTTCTTCGTCAAAGTCTAACGGAACAGTTTGAATGCTACTTTAAACTAGGACCACTCAAAGAGAGCACAAACGTCTGCCTAGCCAATGGGGTCAGGTGGAACGTCCAGTTTTCGGTATATTCATATGTGCTGTGTTAACTGGCGCTAAGGTACTGGGCTATTCCTACAAGGATTTTCTCGTTAGTCGTGGCTTTATTAAGATATCATTACCAAAAATTTCAGAATCTAGGATTTGTTCCCGATCATCACTAGCAAAGAATCTGCTGGATCCAGTCGGTATACCAAGATCCCGTAAAAACTTCGGCACGAAACGTTCAACACCTTTTGAGTTATTTTAATGACAAACAGACAAACAAATAAACAAACATAACAGTATACGGACAAAAAAGATAACCGCCTTAACGGAAACGTCTATTACATACTCGAAACGTCTGTTAAAGTATTATTTTGCTTACAAAAGTACAATGAAGGTGGAATGCGTGCTAGTTCCATTACCATATTTAGATGTACTGGAGGATTGCTGTCGGCTGGCACTTAATTGTATTCAAGTTCAAGAAATAGAATTGCCAGCATTATTAAAACTGAAAGTTCTTTCTCAGACTTTACGGTGTGCTTTTGGACCTGGTGTTGATAAAAAACAACCTGGCTCTGATTTTAAAATCAAACAGTGAATAACAGAAATGGTTGGATTTTTGTAATATCTTATGTTTTGTCTCGCGTTGTTATATGAGAGTAAAAAACACATGCAAAAGGCATGGGACTGAGTATTATTTTACAACAACATACCTTGCACATATTCTTACACAGTTGTGATAATGGCCAAATGCACCAAGGTCGTTTTCGCCTCACGTTCAAGGCGAAACCTAAACATGCTGGCTTCTTTGAAAATCATATGATACGATAGATACCAAAGCAAGAAAAAACACTGACTTTTGGGGGGTGCCCGCGGTTGGCACTGTTCCTTGCTACGACCTTATAGGTAAGATCAACCCTCATGAACACTAGGGAGTAGGCTTCATCAGTAGGGAGTAGGACATGTGCTTAAAGCTTAACGTTTCGTTCAGACCATTACGAGTGTAGGGCAAGTATGTTACTACTATGACATGAGTTACAGATTGACTAAGTGAGAACAAGAGTGCTCATATTAGCTCGAAGGGGTGTCAACAGTCAAAAGTGTTTCAATCTGATGGCACCCAATCAAACAAGAAAATGAATGCGCTCAAGTTTGCAATCTGCAGCTATTGCTCTACATTAAGTCTCGATGCCCATGCATGTAACAAAACCCATTTTTTCTGAACATGTGATGTGCGAAGTAAGAAATGACTTGAAACAGCTTGATATGTCTGGGATACATCAGAGTCAACTTGCTGATCTAAAATGCTACCTGAGCCCTGAGAAGGAGCCTGATACAGAACTTGGCAGCTGGTTTCAATATGAAGGATGCAGTGTCATGCCATGACGAAATACGCATGGTTCTCTCTAAGTGAGTACGAGTTGAGAGTGATTCATCCAACGTGAATATGGGTACAGACAAGATCCTACTTGTGGCGGGTCATCAAAATCGTTTTCTTGCGATGCATTCACCAACAAAGTAAAGTAAAAACAAGTTCAACCTGGGTAAGGAAGATATGGTGAGCTGGAACACAGCTTGCTGTTCCAAACAAATTCGGGTATTTATGTCTTATCCGGTTCGAGTACACACAAGCATAAGTAAATAAACTATAAATGACTAGAACTAAAAATCTGTACAACACACCTTCATTTAGAAAGCACCTGTGTTCGTTTGCTCTATACAAAAGCTGTAGCATACTATTATGCGAGAACTTTCAAGTACATTTTATCTTTGCAGACAGTTACATTAAATAAACAAACATATTTTTCACTGCCTGACCTGTTCCGTATTAACTGTTTAGGGAACCATTTGTGTAGTCTGAATTCCAACAATCGTGGAGTATTTTCTTTATATTTCAAGCAGGACTTGAACCATCCTTGTACGGAAAAGCCGAAATATTTCCTCTTTTCAGCATCATTGAAAAAAACGCGCTGAGTTAATGCTATGAGTCAAAAACGCGAATCAAATATGGTAGACGAGAAGAAAAACGCCAGATGCCACTTCAAATTCGCGTCCAATCGGGGCACACATACAGAAGAAAAGAAAAAAGATTGCTATGTCTGACCTTGTAAAAGTTTGAGTTTTTAAACCAGTCCTTCCACGTCATTGTGATGTACGTTTGGCTGGCTACTGACGTGATTGATGACGGCGAAGATGCTTCCTCCTTACCGTTAATGCATTCCTGGTTATCATTTTTATCTTTCTCGTAGGCTGCGTTGTCATAGGCATCAGCAGCCTTCTTCAAATCTAATATGTATATAGAAGGATTATTAAGTTCAACCTTCCAGCCGTGGTGTATAAAATAGCAAGTTCTTTGTCATTCTTTAGAACTACAAGGAACACGTTACGGAAAAATTACTTATCTGTCAAAGGTTCCTTTGGCGTTGAAAGACTAACAAAAATATATTGTATGTTTAAACACACGCTTACTCAAGTTAAAGACTGAATACTTGACACTGTGGCATTGATCCAAGTTCTTGTCGATAGAATTTCTCTACTCAGTAGCTACAAGCTTAGTCTATCTCACCAAAATTGAACGAAACTCAGGAGCCGGATTTGGAGAAAAGTGTGGGAAGTACCACCATTACCCGCCGTGGCTCCGCCATTAGAATTTTAGTGACCATTAGGTACATATCTCAAATCTTTCATATGTTCATACTAAGGAAACATTGTTGGCATCTGGCGATGGAGAGCTTCTTTGCTTATTACGGAGACACTGCCAATTGACATTCCAGGAGTAATTTTTACTCGATAAGCAGAAAGGTGATATTCAAATCTTTACCGTCACAAATCCCACACAAAATTCTTTCCCGAAGTAAATTTTAAGACGAATTGATCGACATAAGCCTTTTGAGTTTGGAATTCACGCTTATCTACAAGCGATATCTTTTGACAGGCGAACTTGATCCACGTACGCATGTAACTGACCCTGTATCGATTCTGTGTTTGTTGAGTTGGTACACCCTAAAACTTTTTTACGTAACTTATTAAGAAAAGAACAAATTGATTTAACTGAAGAACTTACTTGCCACTGACATTTTCTTAGTTGTGTCTGAAAAGCGTGGTTCTATGACTCCAAGACCAAACACCGACACAAAAACAAAGCCGGTTCCAATGACAATAAATGTTAAGTGCTGGAAAATAAGTTTGAAACAATTACTTGAATATTGTGTCTCTTTAGTGATAAACCTATGAACACTTGAGCAATGTTGGAGTGAACACCTGCCTTACAAGATTGAATGCTCCAAGTCATAGTAACATTTTGTGCGAGTCACGGACGACTTGCGTCCTCTTTACAAGCTTGAAAATATAAATAAACTAGTTCGGACTTAAACTTCTTTGAATACTGTCCTCCGATTGCATTTCATCTGCGATGAGGGAGGGGGGACTTTAGCAACATCTGGTGAGTGAGAATGAGAAAGGTTGACCATAACGGTTTCTACCCCTCCAAAGACCCTTAAATATCAATCGCATTTTAATCTAGGCGTATGCAAGAGCATAAGCGAAACTTCTCAAAACTAGCCGCCATTTAGCCACTTCTTCAATTGATTAAAGATGGTATAAGACAGACTAATTTGCAAAATGTATAAAATATGGTGTCTATTTAAGTGGGATACAATCATTACAAAAACTCCTACAGAAAATAACAAAGCTTTAATTCTACTTGTATACAAGCCTATTTTTTTAGCAAATTGGAATAATTCAAGGGTACAACTCCGATCGAAGAAATTAGTACACATTTACGAGGTATAGTAAGATGGCAGCGTAGCTAAGGCTTATGACCTTGAATTTAAAGTCCTAAGAAGATCTCAAGAACGTGGTTAGACTCGATCACTAGCTACGTCATATAAACTGAGAAGATTAGCCAATCAGGCGTCGGTAAATCGTGAAGAAGACAACGGTAGCAATAACTAGGTTAGTCATACTGTACTGCAGTAAATGCACATTAATTGTTGTTTTTACAAAACGATATGTGGTGATTATAGGTTCACTTTAGCACCTTAAATCGTTCTGTCAGCATTGAGAGACAAGATGAAAGGCTTGCAGATAAAGTACTCAGAGGTTTTCGCCAAGTCAGCGTTGGATTAGGCGAATGCAATACTCCGACTGGAACATATGATGTAGGCATTCCGGCCGGTAGCGTCGACTGGGGAAGTAATGGGGCCTGCAAAATGTTTTTGCCGCTATGTATCTTATATAATATACATAATGAGGTCCCTTTCTAGGCGAGGACAACCTATTATCAAATATTTAAAAACCTGTAGTCCGTATTTAAATTTTCGAGACCCAATATATAAACTGAAAGATTCACTGCACAACTTGGAAGCATATCGTATCCATCGCAGACTTACAACAAGAATGTACAGCGTATCCATCTAATGAGATGCAAGCGTGAGAAGCGCAAAAAAAATGATAACCCAATCTCTTTAACGTTAAAAGAACAAATAAACTCTTTCTATGTTGAGTTACTACATGTATTCGACACTGATGAAGGCTTAAGCCGAAACAAAAAAAAATTAATGAACTTCCCCTTACCCACCACTGGGTTTCGTCACGTAATAGAAAGGACTTTGGAAGTCCTTCACGAAATCTTTGTGCCATGATGGCACGGAGGTTTGAGTGTTGGCTTTTGAATCTGAGGGTTACCAGTTCGAGCCCGGTCGGTTCCCACTTAGTGCAGCTATTGTGGTAATGCTCCACCCTTGACAAATGTCCAACTTAATGCTAATAAGAAGTGTAACATTCATCTTAAGCTGTAGTCGCTTCATATGAAGCTTCTTAAAGGTCTTAGAAATAAGGAAAACGTCAAAAAGCGTAGTGTATGACTCAGAATGCCTACCCTTGCAACAGAATATTTACAGGGCAGTTTACAAACTATTCAGACGCTTATGACATATTCACTTTATCTCTGTTTTCCTGGTTTTCCACTAAAAAGGGCTAGAAACATGTGCCAAATGGTTTCGTTTCCTAACATAAAGTACAACTAATCATTAGTTGTTTCGGAAATCCCTCAACTAGAAGTAATTACACTGAATCAACTTACACTGAATTAACTTACACTGAATTGTGTTTCCGTTTCCCTTGAAATAACACCACCACTGCTGGTACCAAGAAGAAGCCATGTCATTGTGAAGAAGAAAATACCTGACAATGATGTTACAGCGGTCCTACAATAAAAAGTTTGGGAGACTTCTTACGAAAGAACGATTAAAATTTGAACTGTTACTCGTCTCTGTTAGGGTCGTTCACAAATGACGTCAACCACTTACAGGGAGGATGGGGTACCTACATGTTAACAGAAGCTGACAATATTTTTGGGAGGGGGGTGAAAGGAGGGTGAAAGTTAAGGTCATTATTTGAAAAAATTCAATAATTCTAAGAGCTTAAACCTTCTCTAATTCACTCGGGAGTTTATAAAGAACCTTTTCACTATGTCAGTACCCTTCCTCAGTTGTTGGCTGATGTGTCTATTCATCTGTCCAGGAATTTTGTGGAAAATTGAAAATCGTGCACCTTAATGCCATTTGCCTCAAATTGTTCAAGGTCATAAATGAGCCACTGTATGGGAAAACTCATTAACTGATCAGTGCAGTGCAAAAGATGTTATTAATTGGATGAAGTACACGTCAAAAATATGTATTCAGAGAACACATCACAAATAAACTGGTGTGTTGCCATCATCAACATTACCGCTCCCTTGTCAACCCATAAACAA
>JANTCA010087368.1:0-14008 GCA_024741275.1 Chironex yamaguchii | reverse complement strand
AGTGTTTATTTCTTGTAATTTATATATATTTAATAAACATGGATGATTGAGCTCTTGACATATATATATATATATATGTATTCATTCATGTTCAAAAAACTATGAAATTAATAATTACTAGACAAATAAACATAGCTACATAAATATTTTTGTTTTTATACTTGCATACGTACCATTTCAAACGACAACTTTGGGGAAGGTCAATACTGACAGCCCCGTGAATGCCGAGCTTGGTGCATCAGGGCAGGCACATCACAACATAGGAAAACCCTCTTACCATCATTACTAGCATATTGTAGTTATTGTGACCAGCGAGTGAGCATACCTACCTGCTCAACTAAAGACGACTCCATACCAGCGTAATGTAATCGATCGTGCAACAGGGGGTCTGGGTGCGATTCTCCATTGTAATAGGGCCAGTTTCCCGATAAAAAATACGACAGCGCTATAGCAGAGGGGCCATTTCCTGCAACGAAGGAAAAACAAATGTAGTGCTTCCATCTTTCACTTCCATTGTGACGCTGAATCACGTCTTGCGGTATTTGCAATTCTACAGTAAACCAAACAATCATAGATGTTTAAACAAGGATAATTAACAATGCTCTGTAATATTTTAGTGCGTCTGATGAGCTCGAGGTGCTTAAGTGTGTGTTTAGATTATCCAAAGCTGATGCTCGGGAAAAAAAATTTACTTTTCTGTACCATTTCACTGTTTTTTTTTACCCCTTTATTTTGGTGGCCTTTAACTCTTACATTGCCAGTTGTGCTTACATTTTAGCTTTCTGCCTAACTTGTCCTATCATCTTTGCTACCCGTGATTGACGCATTTCTGTGCAATAAAATAAAAAAACATTTGTAACTTTACTGCCCTTTGAAGATAACGATCCACCCGTGAATTTTCTGTCGCATGACCAAAGCGTTTTAGGTAGAAAATTTACAGATAGAAAGTTACCTCCTTCAAAAGAGCGATAAATTTACAAATTTCTATATTTAAATAGTCATATACAAGACCAACGTACTACATTTTTATTGTTTTGTACCCAATCTTTAAACAGCGAACACTTCAGCTCTGACCTTTTATGATGAAAACGACCAAATTCCAGTGAGCCACTCAAACGTGTCCTACCTCATAAGCAAAATGACTGTAATGATCAATAATGGCACTCTCCCTAAAACTCATTGACGTTAACTCTCTGTTGCCACACCACATTGTTGTAAAGCAAAATAGCTGTAAGATTACGACGTAAAAACAAAAGAAAATGTATGGTTCTAGCTCTCGTTATTTTGAATTTGTAATAACAGGGATGAGGCAACACACTACAGGGAAAAGTAAAAATGAAACCAAATGTATACGTGTCAATTACAAATTAAATATTGTAAATTCTAGGTAGTATCTTGTTGACTCGGTGTACATTCTGTCTCTTGACAAGGTCTTGTCGGTCAAAGTTCGACGACTAACTGTTGCCTTCTCTGAAAGGCTGTTAAGTTACATAATTCGAATATTATTTTGTATACACTATCCCCACTACAAGTTATGGTGCATATATTTTTAGCGAACAACACGAGTAAAAAAAAAAAAAAAAAAAGAAGTGGAAAATTGACAGAGAAATAGTCCACATTTCCGATGACCATTCAACAATATATACCATTTTAAGAAGTTTTTAAAATTCTTTCTCTTGTATCCTCGTATTACACCTATCAGTTAGTTACGTTTTATTTCTTCTCCTTGGCTTTCATCGGTATCCAAATTGGCCTATTCTAACCTGCTTTGGTTTCAAATCTTAATCTCTCTTCTTCTTTCCTCGTTTGCACTAAAGAATCAGGGCCACGTTAGAAATGCTAAACATTCTATTTGATACAAAGTCCTACGGTACTTTCATATGGTAAATTGGAAGAGCAGTTTCTTAGTTCAAAGGCATTCCGTATCCTCTTTCTAAATAAACAACTTGCAAGAGTAGTGCTATTGTCAACATGCGGGTCAATGCCAATGCAAAGTTTAGAGCTGAGGAGAAATCCTTCATCGTGCAATAAATGTATTTTTACTGAGCTTTGCTTCCATTTTAAACGTTCTCGAAAAGCATGTTTTTACATCAGTAAAGCTGTCATGGATACGCCAGGCGGAACGCGTAATTTACAGTGGCACATAATTACAAGAGAACTCAAAAACTTTTAACGTGTTTAAAACACTTTTAATGTTGCACTTAGAACGGAGTACATGCTGATAACAGGAATATAATTTCTACTTCTCAACAACAGATTAAAGTCTGAAAGATCATAGACTTGGACATGGTCTACACAAGCAAAGCAAATATTGTATACGCCATATGTTCAATGCAATTTATCTTTCCTACATATTCATGCTGCTGTTACTAGGAATTCACAACGTTCACTTCTTAGTAACTCATGTGCCAACATTGTTAGCCTAATGCGATATATTTCACATACACTACATGCACACATGCACGTGCGCATATGCACAAGTGCTACAAATGATTTATGGGTCTATTAAGAACAGATAATATGCTTGTTATTGCAGCCTTATAACTCCACGCGCCAATTGTAAGTCAGTACAGTTCAAAGCTGCTACCAGTCCTGCCTGAAGATGGTTGAAGTACTTTTTCAAAAAGCTGCCAAGAAGATTTGTGAAAAGTTTGGCCTAATTAAGACGCGAATACTGCCGCTTAGATATAAGAAATCTTAAAATAGGCTTGTATGTTTACATCTCGTTGCATCAAAATTTGGTCACAGCAGGGTAGACAATTGACTTAAAATTCAAAACAACCACAACGGTTATCAATATTTGATGTGTACTCTAACGTGCTAAGATAGTAAATAAAAATGTTTGATATTAGAAGGAAATAAACAATATATTCCTTGCAGCGTGTAAGTAGGGTGTGTGTAAGCTGCGGCCAAAAAACCAAACGTTTCAGCAAAGTCCGGCCAAATTTTGATACGCAGCCTAAATAAAGCAGTCCCGCTGAAAAGCACTTTTCTGTCCGAGACTACGACTACCAAAATAATTCTATCTGCCCACACCAAGGTCTAAAACGTGTCATGCTTGCAAGTTCTTCGAATTGATTTTATAAACGAAAATCTATATATATGTATATACATACAGACAGATACACGCAAGCACACACATTTATACACACATATATATACATATATATTACATACATACATACATACATACATACATACATACATACATACATACATACATACATACATACATACATACATATATACATTCTCCATAATTTAAACATACTTTCTAACTTCTGGTTATCCAATGAAGGCATAATATAAAATTGTATTTTACAGATGTACATAAGTACATACGAAGAATGAAATATGTTTTTGACGTTGATGAAATGCGACACATATATCTTATGTGTACATATAAACTCGCCGCTGTTCAAGCTAAAGAGAAATAACAAAAGGCAGAAATAACTAGGCCAGCCTAAACTTGCGCAAGAGTTCTTCACTGCGGACTTTTGGCAACAGTTCTGCTTGCATAGTACAGTCCCTTTCAACCACTGCACTTAAAACAGGCTAGGTCAACTTTCTTAATGATAAACATGAATGACACTGTCGAAAGTATTTAAACACATCTGGAATTTAGAAGGCGTGGCACAAAATAAATAAACATAAACCAGCAAGCATAAACTTCCAACTTTTCAAATACTGCAAAGCTTCCGTAGATAAACTAATTTTAAATAAATCGTTTAGGCCAGATACAGTTTCGGTTTGGCGGTCCCTGCTGTGAATGGTAAAGGTATAAACACTAAACAGGGAGTTGGAATATGTTTACTATACTCAACTTACCGATTATTACGACATCATATACACTGCTTGAAGAGGCACAACATTGAATATCGGACTCAGCATCCCGTGGGCACGAGGACCTTTTCAGACGCATGTCAGCAAGTGGATTACCATGAACTGGTTGTCTTCGATCCTGAAAAAGTGAAGACGTCAGAGTGTCACTACCACACTGATACAACCATGGTGGGCTAATGTACTTGTCACTTTCTCCGCATAAATGCGGCGAAAAGCAACTGAATGGCCAAGATGCCATTTACAACGACTTTACTAAACGACAGACTTCGCTGAGCAATAAATCGAGTTCCAGAAACGTTCTACTGAAAGGAAAGACTTATCACAAACTTGTCTATGAAAGCATATGGAATCAAAGGGCAGATGGATTTATAATGTGACCTTTGCGTTTTGTCGTTCTTTGAATTAGCATTACAACAGAGCATAGGACATATCCAATAGCAGTAACTGCAGTTAACACAGTGAAAACAGTCAAATGCTGCACAAGAAATTGGTGACGGTAAAACACGGAACGATTTTCGAACGCAAGTGCCGAGTTTTCTGCTTGGCACCTTCGTGGTAGTCTGTTACGACAATATTTTCTCGGTTCAATGAAACAAGTAATGCAGTAACGTCACCCTCATCTCGTCCCTGAGATTTACCACGGTCACCATAGTGTATACTATATCCATCCTCACTCTTGGTAACGTTAAAAATATATTTCCTTTGTTATACACGGTAACTCGACAACACCAAGGCTGTGTATACGTTTCTCTCCGTATTTGTCCGCAAAAACGGAGCCCGTTTACACTGCCCCGTTTTCAAATCAATACGCTGTAAATATGACAAGTGTTGACGATGTCCATCGAAAACGCTGCACGTAGCGCTACTTCTGCCTGGAAAAACCCCAAACATGAGTTGTTTCATGTTATACCTCTTCTTTGCTTAATTAATTGAAGCCTAATTTGATACATGGAACTTGATGCTAATAAAAATTTTGATGCAACTGCCTTTTTAAATTAGCATAGGTATCTGTCTATTATCGTATTCTACCTAGTAGCCTGCACAAACAACTTCAAACTCGCATGTCAATGACTACTGCATACTTCTATCCCAGGACAATTAAGTAGTTCCCGTGTATTACTTAACCGTCTTTTCAAGGATTCACCTAGGGCACAAAGCCTTTCAACGAAGCCATGAACACTTTGCAGGTACAAAAGACGTACCACTTGTAAGCGTATTCTAATAGAACCCGATTAACGCAGGGACCATATCACTCCTTACTTCAGTATGCAAAACGTCAGAGCTAACACCGAGAGACCCAGGATCGAAGCTCAGACGGACTTCATCACGACTTTACTCCTGTTCTCTATTGCTGTTAATCTGTAACTGATGATGGATAAGGTATACCCGAAACATGTCTTACAAACTTAAAACAATAGTCGTGTTTATTAAATGTCTTACTAACACAAATAAATGGGAACCAGTATGTACAGAAGACATGGCCTTCCTAAGCATATTTAACATAAAACTATTCAACTCATTAAGAAAAGCGTTAGATTTACAGTCAGGAGACCCAGGTCCCAAGCTTAGGTTTTAAAAATTGCTGAATCAGCTGCCATCGATAAAATTTTTCCCAATGGAGCTACTCACAAGCTTCTGCAATTTACTTCGCGATCATAAGTTAGTTCTGACTTTTATTCATGACTCCCTGCGGCACAAATTCCCTCTGTGACCATTATCCAATTTGCAATAGGAAATACACAAAACGTTTACTTAACCATGTGTATTATGCTTATTGCTATTGCCGACAAAAACAAAGACTTCAATTTTAACGCCCCCGACATTGGAAACGAGACAAGGAGAACATAAACATCTGGACAGTAAAACCTCGCATTGGATACTTCATCCATAAAGTTGTGTAACTTACGGTAGCTCAATGAGCGCTAGCGATCAGAAGCTCGATGTTACCTCACGGAAACACAACCACTGCAATATACAGGCATGACAGAGCTTAGCTCACATAAACAAATAAAAAAAGCCTTTTGTACAAAACTGGCTTCGCAAAAGCTAAAACATTGGGAGAGCACAGTGAAAAGTTTTCTTAACGTGGGGCGAGAAGCAAACAGCAGCAGCATCTCCCGTCTCATAACTTTTCCGCTGTTTAGAAGCGGAGATCAAGCCATACAATTCCTGTGGCACGACTTTGTGAGTAAAAAAATTCACCCTTAGAGTTTTTCTCTGAAAGATGAGCGTGCTTTACATCCACTGTGACAATCAATGCATATAAGGACATGTACTAAACACTGCCTGTAGCTCAGCAGGTAAGGCGTGAAGTCTGTAGTTCAGAACACAGCCCACACATTTTGAGCTCAGGTGGCCGACCACTACTACTAGTTGGATGGGTTATGAGGAAGAGGGGGGTTTCGAGGAAATACGGCGACTACAAAATGAGACTTGTTTCATTCAACGCTAATGTAATTTGTAAGGATTCACATTATTATACCACTTCAAATTACGAGATTCCTATCAAGATACTTGGGAGGCGTCTTAAGGTAGCAGAAAATAACAATAACAAGCGAAAAGATAATTCGCCCAACCCATGACATTCAATGTTACTTTTTCTTTCACAACTGGTTGCCACCGTTAATTATCTGTATGACGCAATAACAGTGCCTTCATTTGAATGGGTTCGAGGCCAAAAAGTGGCATTAACCAATCTTTTACATTCAATTTCCGATATTTGCGTAACAAGGCAATTATTCAGAAGTGAAAACAACCCATTGTTTCTACCATAGTCTTATTGTCTTTTTGCATTAATGGGGAAGGTGATGTCGCACATAAGGGTAATTAAAGAAAAAGCGTATTTCTTCACCTGAGGATTGCATTGTTAGTTAATTGCCCAATACGGAATATGGACCTTATGCTGCCACTACAAAACACAAGATTGCATTGATACTTTGCTACCCAATCAATGCTGTTTACCATAAAAATCTGGCCAATGAAAATCCTTCTGCTCAAAAGTGCATTTATTTTGAACACGTGGTAAGGTGCTAACGACAATTCTCAATCTGTAAACTACAACTATAAACCACAACATTGCATTAATACTGTTCTAGCAAGCCGATGCTTGTGTGCACAAGAGGGTCCAAAGGAATCGGAAGAGCACGTGTTATTTCATTGGTAAGCAATCAAGTGTCATTTAAGTGTCATTTTAGTTGTCACGCTTTGGATTTTCAGTACGCGCGTCTTCTGTGATCCCGCAAGATCTACCCGTCAGCTCACGAGCATACTCTTACTAACACAGAAAAAATAAGGCAATTCACAGATTTTGTGCCGGTCTCAAGACCCAAAGGCCGAATGATTGAACAAATGACGTTGCAATTACATTCACACAAATCGTAACGGCATCTACCAGCAGCTTTAACAATCTATCAAAATAAATGCCCTATACATAAGCAATATAACTCTGATATGATCAAGTCTCTTGTGATCGACAAGAATAGCGATAAACTTTCGCAGCACTTCACCAGGCTTGGCCTACACCTCGTCTGATTGGTCAGGAGGCAGCAAACATAAGAATGTATAAACCATGCCTTTGTAGTCAGAGTAAATTTGGTTGCTCCATGCCTGATGTTTGATTGGTCTTTGCAAGTCCACAAATTCTCGTATAGATTCATTCTCTGTATATATTTTTAAATTTCCGATGCCGTTTCCAATACCAATTCCAATCGTTGCTTCGTTTCTTTTCTTATTGGCCAATTTTTGATACTAACATACAACTTTATTCAAAATCAGTATTGTTAACTGTTCCATAACCTGCCCAATCTACGCGAACACGATCGAAGAGCATTATAGACGTGCTTATCGCATTAAATATTTAACTTTTGTAAAATGTCTGTATGGTTATACCCTGTTTCAAATACCTGTCACAAAAAACGACAACTAATTTTTAACGGAGGCAGGTGAAACCACAACATAGAGTCCCTATTTTATCCCGTGAGGAGAATGAAGGATCGAACAAAAAAAGCTTATAATTGAATCGTCGCGTGTTTGATTTACGACAGAAAAGAATAATAAATGCAAACAAAAATGCGGCCCGCAACCTTAAACCGCTGTTATTTACAATGAAACATATTCCCTGTACAGCTCCCAATACCTTCAAACAACTGCTTTACTGACACAATATTATACCTTGATGAGCTGGGATACTCAATGCATCACGAACTATAAAACTCAGCACTTTTCACATGTTTCGACTGAAAACATAAAATTTGGAGGTTCATCAAAAACAGACTTGCAAGTATTCACAATTTACGGATGCAATACCAACCCAGCAAAACTCCTATTTCCAGATATACTTAGCACAGAAATTCACCTCTTTTTGGAATTAAAATGTAGGTCTGTCAAAGGAAAAGACATGGACAGGCATCCACCTCTATGCACTGCATTTTTATTCCATTCTGTACCAGAGGCGTAGCATCCCACATTGCCCGCGATTAACAAGGAGTCAAAGTCTATCCATTCACTTGCCCCCACCCCCACCCCCTTCCCCAACGTTTGGCGACAGCCCTGCGTACACAGCAGACATTGAAGAAAACATAACAACCAGGAATCGAAGTTAATTCATTTTGTCACTGAAAGGTGCAACTTTCCCCCTTCAAGAGACAACCAAGCCAAACACTATCCTTAAGACAATGTCTGTTGTCGTTTTTAATTCGCCTGATCTTAAAGGATTTGATCTGGTATAAAAGTTAAAGGTTACAGCTATCTTTGTTAATAATGACAATCACATTACCTTTTCCCGACTTGCGCGGTAAAATGGACTAATTTGTTTTGAGGGGGATCTTGCCTCTTTGGACAGTAAATACTTTTGTGAGGTACAAACAGTGTCTCCTATGACCTTTTACACAAGTATGAAATCCAAGAATATTAACCACAGGCAAGAATAGAACAATAAATAAGGTTCGGTCAACTGTTCATACATGATCGAGTATCACATCCTACTGAAACCATCCCCCCTTCTTCCACGAGATACGATGATCACCAAAAGAGCTTTGCAATTGGCTAAGAACCAATCGGATAATCATTTCGCGACTTTTTTTCGTTCTCCAAATCAAGATGCTAGGCTTGATCAAGGAACTATTTTATTCTATTTTTCAGAGTTACATGAGCTCTCTCGAGAACACCATTACCTTAAACGTGGTAAACCGTTGTACTGCTAGTCACGAAGTGCAAAGACCAGAAATTAACCAAAAACGACAGAAGTAGACTGTCTTCCATTATAACATGCGGGGGTCCAGACAAATGTACCTTATCTAATGTTGTTTGAAAATCTTCTCTATTTTGCCATCACTTGTATATGCTGTGGGATGGCTATCAAACACCTGGTGGTATGATCGATCATTGTCACAAGAAATCGATTAGAATTGGAAGTAGGGAGTGGTGTCACAATGTCTATTGCCACAAATTAGCGGGGCAGCACACTCAAAAATTGGGTATATGACCATGACGTGGGCAACGGACAGTTACAATTTTACCTTGCTTACAAAATTTCGCATTGACCAACAACTGCAGCAATTTGTGACCCGAAATTTTTGGCCAAATAGCCGCCTCCAGCAGAGCTTGCAACACCTTGTTCAAACTGAAATGACCCACATTGTGGTACAATTCGATCAATCTATCTGTGAAATTCTCGGAAAAAACGCAAGCAAAGGGTTTGAGGTTTGGGAGCAGGGGTGAAGCCAAAGGATTCAGGATTCCTTGATTATGATTGGGCAGCGGTTGGCCTGCCTCGACTAAGATAGTCAGTGACTAACTTACCTTTGCCATGTACATATTCTACAGTTAAATTGTAATCGGTTATTTCCATCAGATAACATACACGCTGGCCATTAGCATGAGGGCGCTTATTGATAAAGCTGATTAGGTAATTACGGTCTCTGCACTCTACAGTTAGATAACCATGAATAATATGGCAAAAATGCTTTAATGCATTTACAAAAGTGCAGAACTCCCAATCAGTAACGGAATAATTTCGCTCAGCACCGGAAAATGTTTTGGTGAAAATAGTTCCAGACTGCAGATGCAAATTAGCTCCCATTGCAACGTCGCTTGCATCAACATACAAACAAGATGTCTGGACATGTATTAACCTGGGAATTAACTTGCCTGGATTAAGTGGTTAGAACTGGAGAGTACACGTGTCACAAAGCTGTGTAGGAAAGTCTATACACTACAGTTGTCAAGATATTACTCCTATCATATCGTACCCGAGGCCATACTCGGATGGCATGCAATCGCACGCGCACACCTTGATACAGGCCTGCTGTGGCCAAGAAGTGCTGTCTTATTGTAAACAAGACTGTGGGTAATTGTATAACAGCCATGAAATCAAAACTCCATATCGGCCACAACGTAAAACAAACAGGAAACCTTTTTCGCAGTGACAAAAGTAACTGTGTCAATAGTATACACCTACTTTAATGTGTAGGGAAAGACTTAAGCACCTCCTTCAGAAATGAATAATAAATAATTGCTCTTCACCGGTCAAAATAGTGCAAAAATGGTCGCTTAAGTGGCCTGAGAAGGCATTACAAATAACACCCAACTACACGCCCTAATTTGACAAGGAGTTTAATTCATTGTACCCCTGTTCATACATTCCACGTACGGTCTGCTAAATCGAAGAAAACAAACCAAACATATTCATATCTGCACCGAGAAGGAAACCAGGGGAATCGAAGTTGCAACCATCAGACTGAAAAGCCAACACCCTGCCACATTCTAGTCTCTTCCTCGTCGCCAGTAAACGGGTCACGCTCACCTTGTATAAGAACAAGCTGCTGATAGACCTGTTCGGGAGCGTCCTTTCTAAAACCGTTCTACTCCTTTCTCATTACATCGACACACGTCCCTTTCGCCTGTCATTCTATTAGTGACTAAAATTTGTGGATCATAAACTCGCAGAGAGCTCGTTTTTAAACTCCACAAGTGGGATACAGCTATAACTAATAATTGTATATTCCGTACCAAAGTCTAGTTTGTTTAGCGCAAAAAAATCCTGAATTTTCTCATAAACTAACAACGAAAGTTTACTGCAAGTAGTCTGTGAGTAACTTGAAATGAATAGCAGTCTAATGCTCGCGGTTTGACAATATCTCTGGTGCGAATGAGGTATACGTGTTATTCACTTTGCCTTTCATATCAATATGATAACTACCTGTAAACTCTGGGCACAAAATGCAAAGTTCTATTCTTGCTTTAAAAACATTATAGAACATACCAGTTTTATTTAGTACTTTCCGCGATTTCAATGGCACTTTATATAGGATTTGTGGTTCAAGACCCTGATAAAAAGGTGTCAATGAGCGCAACAGAAGTGAATTCTACTACAAAATACACTTGGTACTAGCTTTACGTGCAAAAGCGACCTTTCTTTTGCAAAAGACAAAAGTCTGTTCAATTGTTTCGATTGCAACTGGACAAGTATGATGTCGACTCACAGGTTCACTACTCATTCTGGCACACCATCTCGTTGCTTCTTACGCATCAGATGTTCCTAAGAAATCTAATACTCCATCTCCACACACAACAACTTGAGGCATATTGTACTCCGATTCTCGTTCACAAGTTCCTTACACACTTTAGCCATCTGTCTCGATTTTATTACAAGTTTAAAACTGTCTTCAGTAAAATTGACATCTAAAGCTTTTCGTCTGAAGCTTGGAGGTGGTTTGCATTCAGGAGCGTAAGCCTAGCCTGTGTCGACAGAAGAAATTTGTGGTTACCCTACGGTTGTTCCATTAGTTTAATTTGGCGGTTATCTTATCATCTTACCCTGTTTTTTTCTTGTTCTTTCATTCCTTTGTGCCTTCTCTCTTTGTCTTTTCTAGCCCAATACTTGGTTTGTTGCTTTCTTATTAGTCAATTTTCGATCCTACTTTACACTACAAATTCTGCTATGTTTTCTGTTACTGCATTCTGAAGAATCCATGTGATCAGTGTCACACTAAAAGCTTTATAGATGTCAGTTTTCCTTAAGACAGTCTTTAAGTTTTTTACTGTTAGGAAACTTTTTAATTACAAGTTTAAGGGCTTTAGTACTCCATCTCAATTCATAAGGCTCTTACGTACTTTTGGTACTGAATTCCCATTCACCAGGTCCTTATCTGTTTCAGTATTCCATCTTCATTTACTACGCCCTTACGTACATTGGGGTTCACTTCCATTCACTAGGATATCAACCACATTGGTGTTTATTCTTGATTTACGAATCGCTTTCACCAAGGTCTCAGGTAGTTTTATTGTCAGTCTCAATTCCAGGGACCTTACGTATTGTGGTATTCCATCTTCATTCACTAAGCCCATACATATTTGGTATTCCATCTCTATTCACAAGGTCCTTACGTAACTGATATTCCAGCTCCATTCATTAAGCTCTTGGGTCCTTACATACTTTCGTTTTTATCTCTATTAATGAGGCCAATGAGTATTTTGTTATTCAAGCTCTATTCACCTAGACATCACGTCTAGTGCTGTTTATTCTCGTATCACTAGGACCTCAGGCATAATGGTGTTCAATCCTGGTTTACTAACTCCTTGCAATGCAAGAAGGTCTAGCCCCAGCGAGTTGCATTTTAATCAAAGCAAAAGGATTGAGCATGTCAGAAATCATATAAGCGCATGTAGTGAACATAAGCGACAAACTCAGAAATGATTTAAGGGACATGTAGTAAACATAAGCTCTTGTAACGGTAACGTAGTGCAAAAACTACTTTTAATGTTTTTGTGTGATCGTTTACAGCCTCGTCACTGCTCACATGAACTACCTTACCATATAATCCTTAATGATGATACGTGCAAGCAGTGAAGGAGTGGCAATGAATTATACTGCAAACAAGCTACTCTGTACATATCTACCTTCAATGGTGAATGACAACTACTGACTATACCTAGCATAATCTACTCTTACTAATAATGCCCTTCATATCCGCATTAAGCTAGACTTCAGGTCCAGCTTATAGCAGCATTAAACCTTTCCCATTGGACCCAACGATTAAAATGGGAAGAACGAAAATAAAAAGTACTATTAACTCATAAAATTTAGGGCTACCAATCGGTTCACGACATCTATTAAAAATACCTTCCGCACCAAACTAAGAGTATCAACTGAAATGATGAGAATCAAACCAAACCAAGATTAAAATACACATGAATTATAACTTTATGTCCTTAAAACACTACTTTCCCAAGCTTTAAACGTCGTGAATTGCTTAACTGTTTACATTTCATATAATTACCTAAAAACTATTCACAGTAGCCCTGTTTCACTACAGCTCAGCTTGCTTTTCTCATACGATTGTACTTATACCGTTTGCTGTAAAAGGATGACAAAAACTACAGATACAAGCTTCATACAAACATTTTTCAATGCAAGCCAAATCATATCCACAAAATTAATATCGAGATCAAATAGATTGGGCGGCGCGTCTACAATCCTATTTTGCGTCTATAGTATATAATAGATTGCAGATTTATTAAGACCTGCATAGGCACATGAGCAAAAAACTATCCCTGATAGTTAGACGAAACTTAAGTTTAAAAACCATCACGTTCGGGTCGGGTTTAAATGTTTTCAGTAGGCGAGGTACCTAAAACGACTGTTAAGTTCCCTATATTACATGGTTTAGGTGCGAAAAAAGCAGCGAACATACCTTTTGACTCGAAACGATCCATAAGGTTGGGAAGGGCAACCGCCTGTTATCCACAAGCTTCAACATTAGTAACAGCCTTTGGAAACGCAGGAATACAGCTGACCTACTAACACATCAAATTCAAAATCAGCTTGTTATTCACAAGTCATATTCACGTGCCAGCCTGAGGCCTGGGGTTGGTTACAGAGCAAACGCTTGTGGAAAGCGCAAATGACCAGCAATTCAGTGATTGTCGATTGTCTCGTTTCAACAAACGCTGTCGGCTAGTTGCGCGTCTCCTCTGTACCTGCCTTTTTCAATGTTAAGCGCACTCTAAACATTTTTACAGAGCTCCTTTACCAGCGAGATGGACGACGAAAAATGGTGTACTTCCATTGCCTTCCTCTAATTAATATTATACATACATACATACATACATACATACATACATACATACATACATACATACATACATACAAACATACATACATACA
>JANTCA010087357.1:0-14010 GCA_024741275.1 Chironex yamaguchii | reverse complement strand
TCTGAGGAGTGTCAGACGAAAAAAGCTTTTAAGTATGATTTTAGTGCAATGTCGCAAATTTTCAAGGCGATTTTCAACTTTCAGTATCCTTAAAAGCCGCTATCCTTACATTATCTAGCGACCGTTGGTTCTACTTTAACCATTTTAGGTCTCTCTCATAACAAGAAGTATCAGAAATACCAATTTCATAGTCCATTATGACTATAATTTCGGTATCTCTTGATTTGACACAATTGCATTGAAAAATAATCCATTCATGAGTATATAAGCCTAACATCTTTTGCCACCAAACAATGAAAAGTAACAGTCATATCTACGATCAAAGAGGATAAGCATTATTTCGGTGATGATCTGGATTCTGGACCAATTTAAACTTTTTGTTAATGATGTCTTCATCAAACCGCAAGTAATCAGGAAACCTTTGCAACGAAAACCCGGTAACCATGACTTCTTTTAGTACTGCTCATTTGAATATTCCAAAAACGTGAAATCACACCTGAGGCCATTGGTTTGGGGAAGATTTGCACTCTGAGTGCTTCCAGTTTAGAAGTGTAATTAACAGTTAGACATTTACAGAGACTAGATAGGGCATGTCTAAATATGGTGAATAGAAAGAAATGATGCTTGATACCTTAATACGTTAATGTAAATCAAAAACTTTAATTTTCAGTCATAGTTGTTTTGATGAATGCAATTACAGCTTTAATAGTAGCTGTGCAGTTTTCACATGAGTAAAAGAACGTTTTCATTTCTTTTAGCTAGTAACAAAAATTTTGCACAAACGACGGAAGAGGTACAGACAAAACACGAAGAATTGAACAACGCAAAATTGTACCACATAGAGGACTTAATATCAAATACAGATAACTGCAGGACGGAAAATTTTATATTCACGAAAACACACACCCAGAAGGAACAAAGAACACTTTGTGTACATACACTTAGTCAAATAGTGATACTTTTCGTGGCATGGAAACGCACCCTGGATATACATGGAAAGCTTAAATTTTTGGAGTCTATATAGTACAATTCCTTCCTCTTGACTTTTAAACTGATTTAGTTGACTACACTTCCAGAATATATACATAATTATGCAGATTATTACAAATATTTGTGAACATATCCATTACAACAATGTCATCTATCGAGCTAAGTGTAGAGTAGTACAAAGTAAAGATCCCTCGTAACTAGTAGATATTTAAAGTAACTTTTACTTATTTAGAAGTATGGTATTTCTCTATTGTGCTTAACAAACAAAACTTGTTTTGGCCTTTGATTTACCAATACTTGTCAACAGTATCAATGTCTCTTGACTCGTAAAGTTAACATTCACTAGAGACAATTTAAGTATGGAACCAATGTCAGGGAATATATTAGCCAATGTACATTTCCAAACTTAATCGGTCGATATTTTATATTGCTACACGTTATACGTAACAGCTCTTGCAGGGATAATGTGATAGCTTACATATAATTTCAAGATAGAAAATTTTCGACAGATTAGGTTCCTTATCCCTACACTAAACACAATATTACACTTCGATCAAAGCAAGATATGAATTCATAAAGCGATCACAACAGAAGTCATTCAAATTTACACGTTGTGGTAAAGGTGATCAGTCGCAACTGTTCTGGATATAATGGCTATTTATTTCTACCTCTAATGTATATTCGTTTCCCTTCAATACACGTAGAGTATACTTCCTGATGCGTTTACCTCTTTACGTGATACTGCAGAAATGCGAACAATGACATGCATTTAGGTCTCAAGGGGAATAATTTGTACAATACTAGTGCCTCTTCATGTTCCAGCAAAAGAAGCACAATCACTATTAATGTAATTAAATAAACAACCCATTTCTCATGCAAAACAAATACATTGCATTGTGAGTGTAAATATGAAGGATGTAAACAGAAAAGAAATTGAACAAAATGAAATAGTGTTAAAGAATGAACACAATTAGTTTTAATATTTGCTGTAGTACCACTATAAAGTGCATTCCTATTGCTGTAAATATTGGCCAACAGCATATTGTAAATAACCTTTTACTGTAGTATGAAAGCCAAGATGGGCATTTTATGATGTTTATTTCATCTATAAGATACAACAGATCCACCATTTAATGTTGGGTACATAAGGCATTGTTGTACTGTAAATACTGTAAGTCAAGAATGATATATGTTAAGATGGGCATGTAAATCACTACAACAAGAGTCTTATTTTTTGTCATATTTCTGCATTCATACGTAAAGCAACACAAATCACACTTGCTATTTAAATCCAACCCACAGTTTGAAATGCTGCCGAAATTCATTCGAAGCGCGCACGAAATACAGTAAAATATATACTTCGAATTCCTTACAACGGATATAACTCGTCTATGTTGAATATTAGACAATGATCGCTTGATTTCTTGCCTTCATGACCATCGCAGCTGTCCATTGCAGAGTACACTGTTGAACTTGGCGCGAAATTTTATGTAAATTTCTTTCTTTCTTTTGCCATTTAAAAACAAACATTGGCCTCCAGTAGACCCATTAAACTTGAGTCAGGCTAGGTGTCAATTAGAAAGATCTTCCGTTTCCTACAGTATACATTGTACACGATTTTTGCCTTGAGCATCGGCCACGTTGTCTCCTCTTAGCTGAACGCTTAACTCTGATCACACCTTTACTTTATCGGGTGCCTAAAAATTATATTTGGGGGGACAACACACCTGTGCAAGCGCAGCAAATACTTCAGTTAGGCGTTGACCAGCTGCCGGGACTATGTTTAACTTCCCACCCTTTCAACACACAACGTTCAGTATACAAAACCAGCACTCTGACACTAGGATATTGCTGCCTGGTAATATCCATCAGGAGGTGAGTGGTATTAGTCTTCCCAACAGTGAGGCACTTATTTATCACTCATTTCGTTTTTCCATGTGTCCGATGCCGGCCCCAGCAATTGACGTGGAAATATTCATCAGTCTAGAGACAGTCACACCTTACCGCTAGCAGGGTGCTTTACTTCAATCATCGATGTTTTCAGCTATTGGACGTCATGTAGATAGTTACTGACTTACAAGACGACCATCCGATTTTTGGCAAAGCTAGCGGATGTCAACACAACCCTCTTCCCTCTTAAATTAAACATCCATTTTTAAAATTTACAAAATTTTGGTCACGGATTCTAAAAGAACTCAAAAAATTAATAAATTTATCAAATCTCGTTAAAATACGACGAAAATTGCCCGAGATATGGCAACTGGAATAATTAACATTTTCTACAGAACCACTGTTATATCGGCCTCGTTCATGAAATCATGAACCAGGCTTGAAATACATTGCTTTGATAGGGAATGAACTGAATACCGATTTGGTATATCTCTGATAATTCTTTTAATATTTTTGTGCAAAATTTTATATTTGGGGCTATTTTAAGATGTATTTTCGAAATACGCTATTCAAATTCCAAAACTAATTTTTATGATGTCTCACGTAAGTACTCTATAGCAAATGAATCATATAAGACATGTGCTTCCTCTCAACAACCAGGATTCCGTTGGTCATACTACCATTCACTGACACGGCCATTAAAGTTTCCAGCTTTGGGCGACACGACGACAAAATAGTACTGTTTGACAGATTTAGTTTTTCTCAAAATATGAGTTACACACACTTTTCTTATAATTTCAATAGCACTTAAATGTCACGCTCTCATCTGTCCATAACAGATTTTTACATACACCATGTCAATAATAAGTCTACTTAATCTGTACAAAAATGCAGAGCCATGGGACAAGCGTATGACTAACAACATAAAAAATTGGTAACTTTACCCCCCTTTAAACTATCATGTACTGTAGTATAACTATGGCCTTACAGGCAGAAAATTCGCGGATGGATCATTTTCCTCTTCAAAAGGGCGGTAAAGGTACAAATTTTGTATTTTACTTAATTTGTATGACAGTTTTGCACCATGTCTAAGGCAGACTACCAGCCTTTGCCAACTTAATAAGCTTGGGAAGGATCAGCATAAACAATTTCTTCAGAACATCGTCAATGACGTGCCAAACCAAACCAGCTTTGTTACCTTGAAGTCTTCTGTCCAAATGCAGCAGCAGGAAATTTGCGAAATCTGTAATACATGTACGCTGTTGCCACTGTCAATGAATACCTAGATAACGAAAAACAGCAGACTACATTACATAGGAGTATGCTATTGTATTAAAACGAGTCACAAGGGTTAAAAAGCCATCTTTAAAATAAACTTAGAATACACACGTAAAAAGAGCAGTCCGCTAGGTAGTACAAATAGGATCGAAATGTTAACTTTTCTTTCATAACAACAAACGTACAGTAGACTCCCGGTTATGCTACACTCCAAGGGAAGTTGAAAATTGGTTCGAATAACCAGGGTTTCGGATAACTGACATTTAGCTAGAGTTTGCATATTTCACAACGTATTGTGTGAATACGGAAGAGTAAGCGTTTAAAACAAATATGGCGTTTTTTTCTTTCGCACTAAAATATGACACAACCTAGCTTTACAATTTTTTTAAAAAAGCTCGTCTTGCTTTACTTTTTGCCGCTAGTAAAGCGTTCCTCGAACGTCTTTGGTATAGCATTGAGTGACCTCCCTATTTCAGAGATTATTTCTACATATTCATTTTTTTAAAAAAATCCATGTTTCCCTATTCAATTTCCTGAGCTTGTTTTACTACGGCAATTAGGGTTTTTCGAAAATTAGAATAACTGAGGTACTTTTTGGCCAAGGGAGCGAAAAATAACTTCGAATAAACGAAATTTCTAATAAGGGCAGGTTCCAATAACTGAGGGAAATAAATATTACTTCGAATAAGCGGGAATTTCGAATACATGTCGGTTCAAATAACCGGGAGTCAACTGTATCTCCAGTAATCGCTTCTCTCCGCATAAAAAATGAGTGACGATGATTTGGGACAGGTTCCATGCTGCTTCCAATATGATTGCTTCAATTTAACAGTTTCAGTAATCTAAACTTTTTTTTGCCTCTGTTTTCTGGTCTTATGGTCCTTTTTCGATCGAATCACTTGACAACATCTGCTTCATTCAGTAATTTACAAAATTCCAGTGAAGACACAAAGAATATGATCCATATGCAGTGGGTACAAAAGGACAGGAATTCAAAAAAAATACTTTTCATTGATTCGAGCAGAGACATACTTTAAAATTGTATTTTTGAATTCTTGAAACAATACAAAACTCCAAGCTCAATGCTATATATGTCACCTTATAAGTACAATTTTTAGCCTTTACAATAATCATTGTTTAGTATGAAGTAGCAGTAAGCAAAGTTCTTATCAAAATTCTAATCAAATCTATGTCGATTCCTGCTCTTTAGAGAAACATGTTGTTTGAAGTACGAACAAACATGTTGTTTGAAGTAAGAACAAACATGTTGGTAAGAAGGCAAATGTTCGCAGTCATTACCAATCCAAAACTAACTAATAAGCTGAAATTCTAAATAAATAGCTCAGTACTCCAACAACGAAAACTTTTCATAGATTAGAAATTGTTACGGTTGTAGCTGACGTCAGGTTGCATGCTGCGTACATGCAGACCATTCATGTCTGTTGTAGCCTGAAAAATACTAAAATCGCTTTGCTATATTTGATAAACCTGACTCCTTTCTAATCTTCAGCAATGTCTAATGAGGGCTAATAAGATAAGATCCTCCATTACAGCGTGAAAAAGATACGAATAAAAGTCAAGCTCAAAAGACTCTTAGAAACTCAAATGGGAAGCGATTTTAAGAAAATTAATCTCGTAAATGAGATACAGCAAAAGTTATGTTAACAAATAAAATCAATTGCAGTTGCATCAAGTATTACTTACCATGTTAATATGTATTGTAAATGTTCATTTCTCAGAGTAACCCTTGTCTGACCTCCAATGGGCCCCCCTGAAATTGAACTTCTAGCATCTGCATCAAGTAAAACAGGTGCTGTTTGCAAGTGTTCTGCCATGCCATCAACATCAGTAAAATACCATCTGTTGTGTTCTGGATCATTCTTTGGCATAAACATCCTTTTCTGTACACACAGACAAAATAAACGGAAGAAAATGGCAATTAAAGCTAAAGTTACTTATTTAGAAAAGCAAATGGTGCTTAGAAAGAAAGATTGTTTTCCAAAAAGCACTTTTACAAAGCTCTAAACACATAAATTGAAAAAGTAAACATCGCGTGAAAAATGTTGCAACTTGTCTACACTCTGAATTTTCATAACAAAAATTTAATAGGAACGCAAGTTTGGTGACGGTGGCCTTTTGAAGATTAAATAAATTCTATGGACAAACCATCAGACTAAGAAAACATAAAATAAGGAAGTGGAGGTACAATGGGGCATCTGAGGCACAAATCAAATGAAAAATTGTGACAATTCAATTTTCAAAATAATTCACCTCCACGATTTCAATAAGGGACCACCCATCTCCTATTGAATAACCATCTATGCAATAACATTTTTTTGAAATGAAATTAATCCATTATTTACATACTTATCTGTTTTAGATTTGTTTTGATGGCATTCTAAAATTGAGCAAGCACACAAATGACAGCAAAAACACATTCCGAATTTATATTAGAATTAAGAACAATTTCAGACAATTTCAGCCTGAAAAAGTAGAAATGTTTGTCATAAACAGCAAGCATCGAGAACAGTTTACTGGTTCCTATAAAAAGAGTGTAGCTTAACAGGAATGCAGTGAATGTACAGGGATTCATAAAAACATACTACCAATAAAAAAACTCATGTCCAAAGTAAAGCACATCTGCACCATTATAGTGTTTCCCCTTACCAACCACTAAAAAGGTTTTTTGTGGTACAGAACATAAAAATTGTCTTGAAAATTTGCAACATTGTACTAAAACATTCTTAAAAGCTATTGTAGTCTAACATTCTTTAAGATTAATTTAGAGCTGCTGGAAAGGTGAGTGTTGACATACCGCAATCTTTTAATGACAGACAATTCAATTACTGACCATAAAGAAAAAGGGGAAAAGACAAAAAGGCACTGGCAAAGACAAAACACCAATGGAAGACTAAAAGTAAAAAACAAACAAACAAATTCTCCCTGCTGAGTCCTGGTTTTCTTGTTTTAATGTGGACAAACTCCAATACACACACACAATATGTCACTAAGCAAATGATCAATTATTGTCCTTATACATTTTGGTGCATTGTGAGTGTTTTGGTAAATGAAGACCTTGGGCAGAATCACATGTATTGGCAGTCTGGAGCACAAGACAGTACAACTTGTGGCTATGAAAGTGAGTCTTTTAAAAGAATACCCTCCAGTAAGGGTTAACACTGAAATAAAATGTTGATTGTAATCCTGACTACTCTGCATCATCCACCGTGCTGTTAAATAAATTAAAAATGCAAGAAAAGACCAACCTTTTCTCCTTTCCTCACAAATCCAGTTATTTCAACAGGTCCCTCAACCTGCAAATTAACAGCAAAAATATGCAAATACATTGTGAGATCTAATAATACTTTATAGTAACAAGCAAACACAGATCTACAAAAGTAGCTACATGAAACCATTTGCGTCATAAGAGACATTTTAAATTAGCATAAGCAATTGTGGAATTTACATCAGTATTAAACTGCATTGCATTAAACTAGTTATTACTTGGCCATTGCCTGGTAACAAGTCCAGGACAAGAAAGAAGGAGGGTTGGGAGAGGAACAGGTAGGACTCTCTCTGATAAAACCAAGTTCCAGAGACAGCAGCAGTCCTGCAAGCATCATTTGATGTTGTAAGAAAATGCAGTTCCTGAAAAGGAGTGATGCAAATTGTCATCACACTATTCACAGCCAGATTCTGCCCACTGCAAGCAATCTGAAGCTACGCAATGACAACAACATTAAACAAGTTATTTAACTTAAAGTATGACAGTTATATTTCATTTGATTACCAGACCAAAATTGTGCATTAGTTATTTCAATAAAGCTCATACATGTTTTAAAAGACTGATAGGGTTTACCAATCATATTTACATTTAACAAACTAACTATGCATATTTCTTTTCACTTATATATAATCACCTGCTTGTATTTGTAAGTTAATAATATACACCAAAATAGCATGAAATTTTTGTGAAACTACACGCCCACTTTTAAATGACAGAAAGGTGATCACATACATTATCAGATACACAAAACATGCCAACTATATGTTAATTTTGCCTCTAGTATATTATTTTCCTGCACTTTTATCTTCCATGAACGACTGCTGCAAAACAAAATGATTTGACAAATATTGGGAAAAAGCACATGCAATACAAGTACTTAAAATGATTAGGCATATGCTCACTTGTCCTTTAAGTCTCGTGTCGGCATTCACCTTCTTCCTATCTATCCATCCTCTATTTATCAATATCCGAATGCTAGAAAATAATAACGGATAAACAATTTGAAAACAATTTTGCTTAATATTGTAATTCAAACATATGCATATCAGATGTTCATAAATCTGTCAAAAAGTGACAATTGCATCAAACATATACCCATTTTAAGTGGGCAGTCTGCTGAACAGTAAATGTCATTATAATTTCTTACATAGCTCTGTTCTTGCTTTTGTCAGACCATGTAAATGAGTTAAAAACTTTGTACTTAAAAAGAATGTGTTGTCAGCAGGTAATTTAAGCAAGTTTTTCACTTTTCCTTTGCACTGTGTAGAAGATCTGTTACAAAACAAACTTTCTATATATTAGTTTACAAAAATTTTGATGTTCCACCTATAAATATCTGACAAACATATGTAAACCAGCAAAAGGACCCTGAAAAAAGTCCAAACATCAGGTATTTTAGAATGAATAGATATTGAATTGTTGCCTGTGTTACTTTGGCAATATCCATAGGATTAAATCAAGCCTGAATTCCGAAAATGTGCTGTCCATGATTTTCGAGACTCCAATAAAAGCAAGAATAATACTGATGTTGCTTGAGTGTATCAGGGACAGACAATGGGGAACCAAAGACCTTCGAGAGTAGTGACTGACATGATCATTTGGAGAACCTACAACATAACCACCTCAAGGGCTTGAAAACTACACTGGTCAAGTGTGCAACATTACTCAATCGATGTACTATGAGGGAGGTTACGGGATTCAAACTTCTGAGACTCAAACTGATAGGCAATTCTGATATATAATTCACCTACTACATAAGTCTATATAGACATTGGCTACTTAAACAATTCCTTACTCTTATCAAAAATAATAATTAAAAACTGTCACCAAGATTGTTGCATTTAAATGTCTATTATTAAACTTTGAAATATTATTAGTTAAAAAGGTATCACAAATGATCCAAAAAATTTATTGTTAACTTCCAAGCACCAACACAATGTTTGAACTGTACCCATTTTCAATTTCTAATGGTGTAATGATATGATATCCACTGTTACTGCGTCCTCCTTGTGTGGGCCCACCAGTAAGTGACCTGGGCCCTAAGATAACTTCCTTTGAATGGTCAAAGACTCCTTTTACAGTAACTCTTCGATATTCCATCTCCTTGAGATCCTCCAAACTGCAAATTGATGACACAAGGATATTAATATACTTTATAGCTACATGAAAGTACATGGAATTAATTAGGACATTATTTAATAAATGTTGATTCCAATTTATATTTGCACTTAGGCATGTCACCTGAGTGAAACACATTCCCTTCGCACTGTAACCCGAATACACTGAAATCCAAATTTAAAGGCAGAAAAGTCTTAAGACAAGGCAGATCCCTTTTTAGCTTTGGTCGGCCAATAAACTACAGCTGGTGTCTTGATAAAAAATGTCATCGTAGGTCATCAGATTTTAAACCCTTCCTATGATTACAGTCATCATATGATAAACAGTGTCGGCTTGTGAGGAAATTCTTCAGAGGGTCTTGTGACACAATATTGACTTTTGTAGCAGCAATAATTATTTTACAGGCAACTTCATGGAAAATTGTTACACTGGAAAGTGATTTATACAATAAAAGATGTGTGAGTATGACTAATATAAGTAGATGCAAAAATGGAAAACAACAGCAATTCAAAAGTATGAATTAGGTTCATCTCACATAAACAACGGCAATATCACCAACACCAGGTAGTACTCCATGCTAACTAACAAATATACAGAGGTACTCCACAGGAAGGCAAAACCCACAAAACATTGCCACCAGTGCTTGCAGAAGTGCGTGCAAGCTACCTTAGCTTAGCTCCTAACGTCGCTCAAAAGTTAAAATAATTTCACGGCAATGACCTTAAAAATTAGTGGAATTGCAGAATGAATGAATTGGTCAAGTCATCTTGACTCTTTCCCAGTGGGAGACATTTGGTGACTTCTTTCTTTTTTTGTAGAAATTGTTTGAAACAAACCAACCCTTCAATTTATCGGAAAATACCTATTGTATGTATTGTATTGTACTATACTGTATTGTTTTACTAACTCGTCTTGTATTATCTCTGAGTAACAATAATAAAGTGAAAATAAGAACCACTGCAAAATAAAGGCTCAGGGGTGGAGATTCCCCACAGTCATGCCATGGTACTAAACCCTTCCATCTACATGCACCATAATCAGTATAACATGGAGAAAGCATGTAATAATGAAAGAATGAATTATGCTATCTAGCATATGGAGCAATGCAAGTAGGAAGAATGAATGTGAAATATGTAGGTACAATACAACAGCTATTCATCAGTAGTCAATGTTTCAGGAGTTTTAAGAACTGTACTCTTTTGACCACAGGCCCATTCAGGGAAATTATTGCGCCTACAGAAGCAGAGCATAATGTACTTTAGTTGTTATTTATACAACAACTGGAAAAGATATAGCTGGATATTTGAGTGGTGAACTAGTAATAGTGATTTCATACAGTGTGAACATATGCCTTAGAATAAGAAAATGTTCCAAAGATGTATGAGAACTGGAGCATGAGAGAAATCATGGAAAAAAGGCAACCTTACAATATGTATTTTAAGATGACTTGTGCTCTTTTCAGGTCAATGGTTTGACAAAACAAAACAAATATTATAATCTTAAAAGCAACACAATTGATTTTTTTCCTGTTTTTTGTACAAATAGATATGCATCATCTAACAGAGGTTTTTCTTGAAGCTGTTTTTATTTTCAAAGATTGTTGACATCTGTGATTTTGTTATTATTCTGAACCGAGTAGTTGAAGCTCAAAATTGATCTCAGTACCTAGTCCATAATAAGTAAGTTTCTTTAAAAAACTGAATGTAAACAGGGACCCAAAAAGGGGCACACATTGCAGATGGGGTAGATCAGTTGGCCACATTATAGAGACAGATGGTTAAAGCCTTTTAAATAAATTTTACATAATCTCTTATTTCTTACACATTGCTCTTTTATTAGATTCTCCGTTTTTGTGAATATGCACCTTCTTGAGGATGAGAGTAGATAATAATCGTTACTATAATGTTCAATATTAGTGTTGTGGTTATGTAGGTCAATTGTAAAGAGGAGAAACAAGGCCAGTTCCAGTAGGTCTGCTTGACAAATCCCGACAGGGTACTTGTGATGACCTTAAAATCGAACCTACCTTCGAAGGTTGTTGTGACCTAGCAGACAATTTTGCCCATGAATAATGCAATATAAGCATGCAAATGGAGACGGTGGATACATGCCAAATTTAGGGCTTTAGATTGCTCGGTGTAGCTTGGATGTAACTCTCTCAGTTGTGGTTTTATATAACTATCATATATTTTTTCCCCTTATTGTCAGCTTATCCAGACAAAAAATTTAAGCTGTTTTGGCCTGCTTAATAAACATTGCTGACTTATACAGAATTATGAAAGATAAAAATCTATAAATTTGTCAATCAACCTATGGTCAAACCTCTCAATACCAGACACAAACTCTGCATGGATTACGGCAAGGGTGTTCAACCTCTCATGCCCCACTGAATTTTGGACCTTTCAATTATTTAAGAGTGGATAAACACCATTCAGCCTCTTCACTTGATACTGGGGTTGTCAAATTTGTATCAGGCTGAAAACTTCAGATAATGTTTTTGCTAAATCCAACGAAAAAGAAATAGATAAAATTTTATTACAGTTTCAAGAATGTAAAAATGCCATTGCTGTAATGCCATCATAACTTCAGTGTGCAGATTTATTTTTTCAGAACCAAATAGCTTTCACTGGCAGTTTTGTGGAATTGTTCTCCGAAATGACTTTCGTGGTCAGAAAAATAATACAGGCTTTAAGAATTAAAACGAGTCGATATATGGGGTGATTGAAAAGTAACAACATCCAAGTTACCTCTTACTGACTGGATTGCCATCACAAAGTTGGTGATGACAATTGAACTGGTCATGCTTGGTTTTTGTGACTGAAAAACTAAGAAGAATAGCTCTATATGAGGAAGTATCTGGCAATATAAATCAAAAATTGGAAATACGAAAATGATTGATCTTGGAGTCATCTCTTTAAGCCAATTGCTTTTGACATGGATACTGTGTCCCACCAGCCTTCCACATTTTGTTGCAATGTTTATTTTTCCACTTGACATTTGGATTTGAAGAAGTCATGGATCATAAGTTCCAACTACAACCTATCAATGCAAATAAAGCCTATAAGGGTAGCCGCTAAGACAGGTTACAGAGTGATAAATTAGAATAAATTAACCAGCCAGTTTCAATATGTATTATGTACTTCTGATCAATGAGTGATTCTTCAAAAAATGATAATATTCTCCTCACTCTCCATTCTCTCATATGAATCAGTGGTTAAAAATACAGCATTACATACTTGTCAGGCATATCAACAGGAGTGCTGCCAGTCCTTTCTTCCATCTGTTTAATGAGATTCTTCTTCCACTGTAATCTGTACACTTGCCATGTCCCAAGACAAAACGTTGTCACTGGGATGGCCAGTAACAGTATCTGTCGTTTTGGCGCTTTGTTGCCTGTTTTCTCAGATGCAAACGAAAATGTCCTCTTAAGGTTTATGTTGATGCACACTAAAGGCAAAGGAACAATGATTAATGTTTATTAGCTAAAAAGCAAATTATAGCAATACTGTCAGGGCTTACACTGTGCACCAGGAGCAGAAGTGGGAACATGACCGAAGAACAGCCGTAAATAGTTGTTCAGCACTCAAGCACAGTGATTCTAGAGTCTATTGCTGATAATGCATGTTTAAGCTATTCCTGACTACACCTCTTCAACTTAATTACCATACAAACCTGGCACAGCTCCCAGACTGATTTACATTTAATGGACAGATGTTACAAAGACAAAATGTCACAATCTTTATTTACATATGCACATGCATATCATATATATAGCATATATAAAGATTCTCCCAAAAATAAAAATCTCATATAAATGTTAACAATGATTTTTTCAGTATTATGTATACATACTTTTTAACGTTTCAAATAAGAACAATTATTGTTAATAAGCAGAACTTTCAGCCCTCAGCCTCAAAACCCAATACTGAAACCTCCATGCCATCATAGCACAAAGATATGTTGAGGATATCATGAGACAAAGTGTTTTGGCTTAAGTCATCATCAGTGTTGGGTGTATATAGTATCTCGTAGAAGTATATATAAATATATACTTCTTAAAGTGCTTAGTTTATGAAGTATATATAATATGTATATATCATCAAGAGTACAGCATCACAACAGCACAACTGGGCTTGAACGTGTAATCTACAAAGCAAACACTCATAATAATTTGCAACATAGAGTGGAACAGTATATGGGAGCATTTTTTAACCAGATAATTGTACAGGCATGGTAGCTAGTACATCTAGTACATAGTACAATGAACAGTGTTGATTGAGATCATAATTATATATATATATTCAATCATGAAGTAAACAAAACTAACAAATTGTTTACTTAGTGCTTTGTCTTAGTGCTACCTACATACTTTTTATGACAAATCTTGCACTCTAACATGTAAACTACATTTTTTGAATCGCAATGAAAATGATGGTTAATGTAATACT